>APFE031309541.1:29701-59156 GCA_000404065.3 Pinus taeda
CTCAAAAGTCCAAGCAGTGGATCAACTCCTACAACACCGCGCAACTATGCTCGCCCATCTTAGAGAAAATCTTCATCAAGCTCAGAACCGCATGAAGCAACAGGTAGACCAGCATCGCTCCAAGCGCCACTTTCAAGAAGGGGATCAGGTCTTTTTACGGCTCCAACCATACAAGAAAACATCACTCAAAGACAAGGGATGTCAGAAACTCTCTCCCAAATTCTATGAACCCTATCAAGTACTTCAATGCATTGGAGAAATGGCCTACAAGTTGGCCTTGCCACCTACTGCAAAAATCCATCCAGTTTTTCATGTCTCATTCCTCAAGAAAGTGATTGGGAACAATTGCAGAATTCAGACTAGTCTCCCGGAATTGGACGAAGAAGGATCCATCTGGCTTCAACCGGAACAGGTCCTCGACACACGAGTCAAGAAACTGCGCGGCCGCATGATTAAGGAAGTCCTAGTCAAATGGAAAGACACCTCTCCAGAAGATGCAACTTGGGAGCCAGCCACTATTCTGCAGTAGTTTTTGCAGCTTCAGCCTTGAGGACAAGGCTAGTCTTAAGGGGTGGGCATGTTAGGGTCCCACCCTAACCCCCTTATCTATGTAATGGGACCACGTCATAGTCAAGAGTCAATAAAGCCCATATTAATAATTGTAAGTGGTTAATCCGCAATTAATAACGGAACCACAATTAGTTGCAAATGGGTCGTAGTATTAGATAGATGGTATTAATAATACACGGTATTGGCCTGTGGTATTGTGCGTAGGAGTCATATATAAAGGATAGAAACTCCCTGCAAGGAGCATCGTGTCTTATTTTGTAATCGAGCTCTACTCTACTGGAGGTTGCCCCCTCGAAGAGGCAAGTGAACATTACTCTCTGAATAATAAAGTCATTGCTATTATGTGTTCTGGGTATCTTTTCTTCGCATATTCTATATTCTGGGTCTCTTTTCTTCGCATATTCTGTATTTGGGTATCATTTGCAGGTTAAAAGCATAACAAACACAAATGAAGGGGAATATTTCTTATGCAAATAATTAGGACTATTCCTTAATATAAAAGAAAACCTGTTTCAAGTGTATAAACAAGAATAGTATAGGTTGATACTATATAAAGAGAATGCTAAAAAAAATTAAAAAAAAAAAACCTTATACTTTTTCTTGTGAAATAGTCAATAGTCTACAAAATGGAAATTTACGCATCGAGGTAACTTGTGAAGGATCAACAATGCCAGAGATGTGTTTTAATTAAATGAGTCTGTTTCCACACCAGGAAAGAGTCGATAATATCAATAGAAGGTTGCTCGAGACCATTGGCCAGTACAAGATAAAACTAAGTAGCACCCGAGAGGTGAACAAGATTAGGTAAGTCCATTCCTGTTCACAACCCATAACCTAATAGGTTTTTGGGTAACCAAATAAGCCAGAAGCATTACAAATGCTAGTAAATACCAAGGGGTTCTTGATCAAAATGGCTAGACAAAAGAAAGGAAATAGAACCACAAAAGAAAATTATGCATTTGAACGAGACCAGTTATACCAGAATTATAAAGAACCCACTTATTGCATGTAGAACTGTGGAAAACACAATGACACTAACAACCATGTGATTTAAACAATAAAAAGAAGCCAATGTCAGAAGAAAATTCACACATGAACCTAGATAAAGAACAATAATGTTTGTAAAAGAAATGAGGGTCATTCTTAAGTTATAAAACAAAACATTGACAGTTGTAGATGTGCAGAACCCTGTGAATGGGGACACTTTCTTAAATAACCTAGACTTCTTCTCAAAAAGGATTTAGCTTGACCTAGTAGGGGCCTGAGTGGTCCTGGTATTAGGAACCTCCTTTCACAGAAGACCTAGAAGGGAAAACCTCATGTGAATGTGATACAACTTTCTCCCCAAGTAAATAACAGAGCCATTATCCAAACATGACAATTATGTAGACAATATAGAGTATAGATGATATATAATAGAGTTGTAATAGTGTAACAATATTGACACCAAAACCACTTAAATAGTACACTTTAACTACAATTAACAATCCAGTAGGTTTGTTACATAGTATTTTGTCACACCTCCCACACTTCCCTGTGACATACTCTGAAGTGCTTGAAACATGACCATCGTGCAATGTACTCATTCAGATATGCAACTCAGATCCTCCCTAAGACACTTATTGAAAAATTCCTTGAGCTTCCCCTGAAGGAAATAGTTCTAAAACCATAATTTGACAATCATCACCCTTATGAGACTGAAAACTGTGATGGTCGCTTATTGCACTATATTATACCCATGATGGCATCACTCTGTTTGCTTGTATACCCGCAATGATCCATAAAAGGAAATTTTCTAGAAGAGGATGAGAAGCTCTATGATCTAGAAGCTTCCATAGTGGCGAGCTGGAGGTTGTTCGGAGTAGATGAGGTCGATTTCTCCCAACAAGGTCTCTTGGCCTTATCCCTATGAGCTACCTCCTTGAGATGAGAGCCTACTCCTATATTTGGAGAGATCCTAACTCCCTTTCCCTTCCTATATATTCATCCTCTCCCATTCCCAAATGGTTGGTCTTTGTCTATTTTCACCCTTATGCTAATATTGTGCCTATATGCTACTCATTTGACTTGGAGAAGGAGTTCTTGGAGAGCTTAGCTTGGACTTGGACATTCATTCAAGTAGAGCTTATTGACATCAAGGCTTGGTTGTATGCTTCCTCCTTTATTCTATTGATATACAACTGCTAGTTCATTTTCCACAAATGTGTATGTTTATGTATCATTTGTCTTAATGATCCTTGATCTGTTAAGTAGGTTACTTTTGAATATGTTATTTTTAGTTGCATGCCTTGTTGTGTCTTGATCTCTTGTGTAGGCACATAAATGCTGTAAGTAGCAGGAACGAGCCCATGACGCAAGTGATTCAATTTCTTCAACAAATGATGACGTGATAGCATCAGAATGAGGTAGGCCATCTTCTTCGTCTCTCTTTTCAATTGTAACTTAGGAAAGTTCCCAGTAGATTGTCACGTAGGTTACTTGTCCCGCTCATTGGGCTAGAGGGATCGTCTCTATCTGCAGAGAGGATTGCCTAGACAAAAAAATGATGACTCCACTGGGGAAGCTATAATCATTTCCATTCAATCCTTCACCTTGAATTTGTGATGAGTTTGACCAACCGTCAAGTTTCTAGCTCGTTTGCTTTTTTGTAACTATTTTCGATTGTTGTTGATTGCTTGAGGACATTGAGTTTTGTCTAGTCTTGAAGATTTTATATTTTTTCCTTCATTTTTCTCGCCTAATGTGAGTTTTCCTCTCACAGTCATGATGTCATTATGGATGTATTGATTATAGTCACGATTATTACAGTTGCATCATTGTTTTTCCTTTAATAAGCACGATGATCCCAAAGTATAAGAGAAAATAGGGTTTTTCTTCTTGTTCTCTGTCTTTTTGTCCTTTATCAGTGATTTTCCAGAGTGTCTATGGTGTGTTTGTCCTTATTATCATGATTGATTGACTACAATTGTATCTTGATTTGGTTTTTACTGTGTTTGGAGCTTTTTTGTGTCTTAGGGTTTCTCGCTCACCCTCCACTCTTTGATTGATCTACCTCTCAGAGATTGATCACTCTGGTTCAAGAGTCTTTTGTATCAGTACATATTTTACAAGTGCTTTTGGTTCTTTAGTGTGAAATTATTTTCATTACTGTCAAATCATATTGGTGCTTTGAAGATAATTTTACTTCCATTGTCAAGCATATATCACAAATTGTTTTCTTTGGTTGAACCGAAAGAAAGTACCTGTTATCATTCTTATGTGTCAGAAAGTGAAAGTGTATACCATTTAATTATTTTTGAGACATTTCTTGCATTCAAATCATAAAGCAAAAGATATTTTCATGATTAGTGAATTGTTTGTGTTTCCCTTTACTTTTGTATTCATTTGCATTGATTGAATTAAAGTGAAAGGAAAATCATTATTGCATCTTTGGTGAAAAGAAAAAGATTTTCATTTCTATGGCTTTGAATTTGTTAGTAGAATGAAACATTAGATTTCATTTTTACATGTTGCATTTAGAAGAATTGTGTTGATGCTTTTGGAATTGTTTGATGCGTTAATTGGTTGTTTCTCTTCCTTTGTTAGAATAGCCTTCATTGAATGAAAAGTTTCATTTTCATCATTTCGTTGCATTCTAGGAATAGGGAACATCATTGAGCCCTCAAAATTGAAAATTAATTCAATATTAACTTAAAATTTACCTCAATTAACCTAAGGAGAATTTGTCACCTAACGCAAATATCTAGAGGTCTAGGCTAGAGATGTGTTCTGATGTCTTAAAACATAGCCGTTGTCGTTAACTGCTTGTAGTGTATCATGGGGGTGAAATCTCGCCCCAGTGTCGAAGTATATAGAAGGTTCTCCAGTGCTTTTGGGTATATTAGAGGCACTTCAGTATGAAAAGTATATAGTGACGCTCTCATTGAACAGTTCTTCATTAGACAACACTAACATGGACTTGTACTCCCTGTATCATTGCGTATATATTGGGAGACCCCATTAGGTTGCTATCCTTTCGCCATAGGTAACCGAGTCTATTGCCTTGTAAACAGGATACATCAAACACAACATTTGGGGAGATTGGTCGTCGTAGGCTAAGTCCTTGGTTTTGGTTGGGGTGTATATTACAGTTCATAGATACTTGGTAAATACTATTGCCTATATTTTACCCATTTTGATTTATTTGTTATTTTATGTCAAATAAAATTAACTTCCAATGATAACATGTTGAACCCATGCAATTGCTTCTTCGCCTAATATTGAGTAAATCCTTGTAAATTTTAATTTTAATTGGCCCTAAATGAATCTCCTCTCTTATTTCTTCACTTGAGAGAAAGTCAACGTGGTTGAACCATTGGTTTCACCCAAATTTCCCCTTCATTGCCTAATACTGAAGGGTCTTCACAAGGAGTTCATCTTAAACTTCCTCAATCACTTGAAGCTCAAGGTTTTAAACTTTGGATTGTCCCAAGCATTCAACCCCATGCTTCTCATCCACCACCTTTGGATTCCTTGTCACCTTAAGAATCAGATCCAGAAACCACTGAGAGTCCATAGAGGTTTGTCTTATATCTACTAAATCCATTATTTGATCATGTTGTGATATCTCCTCAACATCCTTACAGTCCCTACGATCAACCTGGTGTTCCTTTGGAGTTATCTCCTTGTACATATTCGATTCCTCCTCACCAATTGTTTCCACCCATGGATTCAGAAGGTGAGATACCAACCTCTCCTCCAGGTCATTCGAAAGTTTCTACTACTCATACTCCTCATGTTGATGATGAACAAGGGTATGAATTTCCTCCAAAAGGATTTCCTTTTACGGGAAGAGTCCCACTTCACACACTTCATAAAACCAGTGGGCCTATGTTTCCACTTGGTTATAAAACCTTAGCTCAGTTAATTTCTAGAAATCCTAATGCTTCATCTTTGTATCAAAACCCTATTTGGTCATCAAATACAATGCCTACTACTGGTTCGCTTGTCCTAAATGTGACCTCTCAAATTCTTGTTCAAACCATTGTTATGTCAGTTCCCATTCAACCAATGATTTTGTTGCAACCTGTATCATCATTTCAACCATCCATTCCAGTAAAATTGACTGTTTCAAATCATTCTGTTGTAATTTCCTCCACCCCTCCGTCAAGTGCACAGAACGTACCACTAACTCGGGGGAAAAATCCAAATATTCCTCTTGTGTCAAGTGGAACCCAAGTGAGTGGATCACAAACTCACATGGTTGGAGTCAATCAACCTTATTCTGGTGGTATTCTTAACCCTTTTGGTCCATCCGGGTCGGATAATATCCAATATCAACAGCCTTACATGACTCAGATTCCACTCCAACAGGCTTATGTCCCATATGGTTCACATGCTTTGAAAAATCCACCTTACATTCCACAAGTAGGAGCTTATGTCCAGCCTGGTCAATCCACTATTCCTAGTGGATATGTTCAAATCCAATTCAAAATTTATCAATACCCATAAGGTATCCCTCAAGGAACTGTTCAAAAACCCTTGTAGCACCAAGGGTAGCTGTTATAGCAGCAAGGGCAACCTTTGCAATAGTATCAACAACCTTTGCAATAACAAATGCAATTTGTTCAATAGCCTACTCAATCTTTGTATACGCAAGGCCAACCTTTGTAGCAGAAAGGTCAACCTTTGCAGTAGCAAGGCGAACCTTTACAGCAGTAAGGTCAACCTCTACAGCAGCAAGCTCAACTTGTCTATCAACAAGGTCAACCCTTGCAGACACAAGATCAACCCCTGCAGTAATAGGGCCAATCTCTTCAGGTCTAGAATCAATAGGTCCAACAACCTTACAATCCATATGACACGTATAATTCTTATCAATGGCCTATGGTAGGTCAATATCGAACCTACCCTAGACAAAATATGCCTTATGGTAAAGGTACCTTTTAGTGGGGGAAAAATAAAGTTCCCTATGGTCAAAACCATCCGTTGTGGGGGGGGGGATCCTTACCAGCAACGTTGGAACCCGCATTTTGGGCCTCCTTAAAGGCCTTACAAGCCATTTAATCCAAAATTTCTATTTTTAGCCATGTTGGAACTGTCAGATGTCTCAAGGCTCACTAATGATCCTATTCTTCATTCACCTTACTGGCCTCCAGTTCCTACTAAAATTCCAAGCGATTTCCCTAAGTTCGAAGGAAAACCTAAAGAGGACCCTCAAGCCCATGTAATGACATATCAATTATGGTGCTCTTCAAATTCTTATGTGTTGGAGATCAGATGCACAACAAATTAAATATATACTCAGCAAATAAAAAAAAACATGCACAGGAAACACAGAGGTTTAACGTGGTTCACCCAACCAATCTGGGCTATATCCACCAAACATAGGCATTGGCAATCTTTATTAATCAAACAGGAGATTACATAATTAAGCAAATCCTCACAAACTCTCACACCCTCAAAACAATCCGTATGGATACCTGTTTTATAGAAAGGAGAATCTAACTGCCTCATAAATCCTCTCAACTCAAATTTAGGAAGCATTAACTCCCTCCCAACAACCTGGAGCTAATCTAGCAACAAAGTCCTATTGTTGTCATCTACTGAGATTTTTGCCTATTTTACATAAAACAGAAAATCTCAACAATCTCCACCTTGACAACAATTAGCCTGATGCCCTATTTCTTTATTATTTTATCTTTTCTGCAAGCCAAGAGAAGCCAAACACCAGCGTAGCTTCTCTAACAAAACTGGTTTCATGAACATGTCTGCACAATTCTCCTTTGTATGCACCTTTTCAAGAGAGACTCCCCTTTCAGTGATAACCTGTCTTACAAAATGGTACTTGATCGGTACATGCTTTGATTTACTATGATAGGCCGGATTCTTAGCCAAATGTATTGCACTTTGACTGTGACAAAATAACTTGATGTTGTCCTGCAGCCTACCAAACTCACCAAACGAACCTTTCAACCAAATCGCTTCTTTGCAAGCATGAGAAGCAGCAATGTATTCTGCTTCAGTAGTGGATAAAGCAACAATGTTCTATAGCTTTGAAATCCAGCTGATAGCTCCACCTGGAAGAGTAAAGACATACCCTGAAGTTGACCTTCCCTTGTCCAAATCACCTGCAAAATCGGAATCAACATATCCGCAAAAAAATTCACTACTCTTATTGTAAGTGATACAATAACTACTTGTGCCTCTCAAATATCGAAGCACCCATTTCACTGCTGACCAGTGTTCTTTACCCAGATTTTCCATATACCTGCTGACAACCCCAACTGCATGTGAAATATATGGCCGCGTACAAACCATCGCATACATTAAACACCCTACTACATTGGCATATGGAATTCAAGACATATAATCCTTTTCTTCATCTGTATTAGGACATAAACTCGAAGAAA
This sequence comes from Pinus taeda, assembly GCA_000404065.3. NCBI lineage: Eukaryota > Viridiplantae > Streptophyta > Pinopsida > Pinales > Pinaceae > Pinus > Pinus taeda. The sequence goes on from APFE031309541.1 coordinate 37,663, forward strand.
GCTTAAAATGGGAAGCTAAAGGGACTGACACAGGCTTCATATTATTCATACCAAATCTCAAAAGTATTTTCTCAATATACTTCTGTTGTGATAGCCATAGCTTACCATTGCTTCTGTCTCTGAAAATCTCCATGCCAAAAATATGTCTTGCTGTTCCTAGATCTTTCATATCAAATGTCCTTGCCATCTGAGCCTTCAACCTGTTGATTTCTTCTATGCTTTTGCTTGCGAAAAGCATATTGTCAACATACAATACTAAGATAATGAATATGCCATTATTCAATTGCTTAAAATAAACACAATGATCATATTCACTTCTAACATATTTCTGACTCAACATGAAAGAATCAAACTTCTTATACCACTACCGAGGCGACTGCTTCAGGCCATATAATGACTTCTTGAGCCTGCAGACAAATTTCTCATTGCGATGCTGAACAAACCCTTCCGGTTGTTCCATATATATTTCCTCATCTAAATCACCATGTAGAAATGCAGTCTTAACATCTAACTGCTGCAACTCCAAATCAAACAAAGCCACTAATGCTAACACAATTCTAATTGAAACAATTTAACCACTGGCGAAAAAATCTCATGAAAGTCAATACCAGCTTTCTGAGAAAACCCTTTTGCAACCAGTCGTGCTTTGTACCTGTCTTCCGTATCATTCACACCCCGTTTCAGCTTGAAAACCCATTTACACGCCACAGTTTTCCTGCCTTTGGGAAGCTCAACCAGATCCCATGTGCCGTTCTTACTCAAGGCCATCATTTCGTCCTTCATGGCTGCTTTCCACTTGTCACTTTTCGAACCTTCTATTGCTTCCTGATAGCACAGAGGTTCATTTTCATTAGCAGTAAATGCAACAGAAGTGACATAATCATCATACCTTCTCGGTGGCCGTTTGATTCTTGTCGACCTCCTTAAGGATGTTTCTGGCGCTTCCACGATTGGCTGACTACCACCTGTAGGAACTTCTTGCCGATCAGTATCTGAGACCTGTTCATGATCTAAACCTGAACCCTGTTCATATTCTGATTCTGAAACCTGTTCATGACTAGTATCTGAACTATGGTCATCATGACTATCGTTAGAAATGCTATCAAACTGAATGTGCTGAAAGTCAGATACATCATCCTGTTTCAATTGACTATCTACATCTAACTGTACAAGAGAGGATTCATTAAACTTTACATCTCTGTTGATGATGATTTTGCGGGTAGTAGGATCCCACAATCTATATCCCTTTGTTCCAACACCATACCCAACAAAGATATACCTTTTAGACTTTTGATCTAATTTAGTTCGCTGATGTTTAGGCACTAGAGCATATGCATCACAACCAAACACTCTGAGTTTAGAATAGTCACAAGGGTGTCTTTTCCATACCTCTTGCGGAATCTTGCAGTCTATCGCCATCGATGGAGATCGGTTTATCACATAACAAGCTGTTGCCATTGCTTCCGTCCACAACTCCTTTTGCAACCCGGCGTTACTCAGCATACTACTTGCTCTCTCTAGAAGAGTCCTATTCATGCGTTCAGCAACTCCATTTTGCTGAGGAGTATAAGTCGTGGTCTTATGCCTCTCGATCCCTACATCCTTGCAATAGCTGTCAAACTCCTTGGAAGTAAATTCACCACCATTGTCAATTCTTAAACACTTTATTGTTCTACCAGTGTTGTTTTCTACCAATGCTGTAAACTGCTTGAAAACTGGAAAAACATCAGACTTTTTTTTCAACATGTAGACCCAAACCTTCCTAGAAAAGTCATCAATGAATGATACAAACTAAGACGAACCACCATATGAAGTTGTAGGAGCTGGTCCCCAAACATCTGAATGGATATAATCAAGTATGCCTTTACTAGTATGTTTTCCTGTTTTAAACTTTTGTTTACATTATTTTCCAAACAGACAATTCTTACAGAAATCTAACTTTCCAGACTTTAGATTTGGAAGTAACTTGCGATCAGCCAAAATTTTCAACCCTCTCTCACTCATATGGCCCAATCTTTGATGCCATAAGTGAATGGAATTACTGTCATGTTCAGACACAGTAGACACAAAATCTGACCCTGTACCTCCATCTAACTGAAATAGATTTCCTACTTTCTTAGCTTTTATAACTAGTAAAATGCCCTTGTAAATTTTCATTGCTCCACCTTGAATTACAGTTTTATATCCATTTGAATCAAGTGCTCCTAATGAAATCAAAATTTTCCTTAAATCTGGTACATGCCTCACATCAGTTAATATTCTAGTTGTCCCATCAAACATTTGTAGTTGTATGCTCCCAATCCCCACAATATTACATGTTACATCATTACCCATGTACACAACTCCATCATTAATTGATTTATATTCCTTAAACCATTCTTTATGGATACACATGTGGTTTATTGCACCGGACTCTAACAACCAATGTTGACCATGATTTGACACATTAACTGATAATACTTCATCACTCATACCTGAACCAGATGTCAAACCTGTATCTGTCGCATTTGCCTCCTTCTTCTCTGTCGAAGAATCTACTTTTGAAGTTTGATGCTGTCACTTCCAGCAGTCCTTCTTTAAATGCCCTAATTTGCCACAAAACCAACACTTTAGCTTACTCTTCTTCCCTTTCGACTTTGAACGTGAGTCGCTCGGCTTCCTGGGGCGTCTTTCTTTCGAACGACCTCTAACCATCATAACTTCTGATGTAGAGGTTTCGGAATGCGACTTCCTCCTTGTTTCTTCCGATAATAAGGATGCAACTACATCATCAAACTCAATAGTTTCTGATGAGCTAAGACTTATAGAAGTAACAAAATGATCCCATGATTCGGGCAGCGAGCACAATAAAGTAATAGCTTTATCCTCGGATGGAATTTTTACTTCTATACTTTGTAATTGCACAAGAAGAGTATTAAAAGCATTTAAATGATCAGCAATCGATGTACCTTCATTCTCAAACCGTACAACTGTCGCTTCAGGAGAATCCTATTGGTTAAGGATTTGGTCATGTACAGTTTCTCCAGTTTCGTCCACAAACCAGCAGCTGTTGTCTCCGACACAATATTAAACAGGACATCATCAGCTAGACACAGTCAAATAGCACTAATCGCTCTTTCATCCATCTCATTCCACTCGCTATCTGTGATGTTTTAAGGTTGTTTGGACTTGCCCAACAACGCCTTTGCCACGCCATGTTGGACAAGCAAGTCATGCATCTTCACCTTCCAGATCTCAAAATTATTCTTGCCATTGAATTTCTCAATTTCAAACCGGGCACTTTGAGTTTTCGCCATTTGTATCAACAAAAAACACAATAATCTCCAATATCCAACCAGCAATAAAAAAATTGCCTATGCCTTTCTGCCTTTGCCTTTAAAACAAAAAACTGCCCTTTGCAAAAAAATTCTGCCTTTGCCTTTAAAAAAAACTTTTGGTTTGTGTGTTTAGTGTGCAAATTAAATAATCTCAAAAAAAACAACACTTCTTGTTTTATTTGCACCAATATAAGTGCTTTCTTAATGGTCCGTATTCCTAATGGTCTAAGCCAAATTTTAATGCAACAAAGTAAGAGGTAAGTGCTTCCTTATAAATCCAACGTGTTATAAAAACAATCGAATACTTTGTATGTAAAAACAAGGCTCCCCCAAGGCTCCCCAATTAGCTTTTAGCTTTTACTGCGTTTTTTTTAAAAACTTAAGAAAATCGTAAACCCATCATTCACCTGGCGACTGTTGGTATTTAGCTTTCACTGCGTTTTTAAAAAACTTAAGAAATGGTGGAGACAATACTTAGAAAACCGTAAACCCATCATTCACCTAGCGGCTGTTGGTATTTAGCTTTCACTGCGTTTTTAAAAAACTTAAGAAATGGTGGAGACAATACTTAGAAAACCGTAAACCCATCATTCACCTAGTGGCTGTTGGTATTTAGCTTTCACTGCGTTTTTAAAAAAACTTGAATGCTGTCACTGCTTTGTTTTTAAAATAAACTGACTGCGGGTTTTTAACAAATCACACTGTGTTTAACGTTGTTTCACATATATATTTCCACGCTGTTTTAAATTATATATGTATCCATGCTGTGTTAAAAACATATCCATATACCCACGCACAGCAATATTATTATGCACCAACAAAACATACCAGGTATTGTTGCTCCATGGCTCCGCGGTATTGTTGTTGTTCTCCACACGCCAACAGCTTCATCAATCAGAGAAAAATTTCTCCGCACCAGTCAGCAAAAGGTATTGTGGCTCCGCGCAGGTATTATGGCTCACACGCTAGTAATCTCATGCTGCTCCCTCAGGATCTCACGCTGCTCCCTCAGTGCTCCAGCACAGCCAACGCTCCAGGCAGCCCTCCAACATGCTCTGATACCAATTGTTGGATCAGGTGCACAACAAATAAATTAAACACACAGCAGAAGCAAGCACATAACACAGTATTTAACGTGGTTCACCCAACCAATCTAGGCTATGTCCACCAAACATAGGCATCAGGAATATATTAATCAAATTGGAGATTACATCAAGAAATCCTCACACTCTCATAGAAAATCATCTGAATGATTTCCTGTTATATAGCATAGAGAATCTAACAGCCTCATAACTCCCTCACATCAAATATAGGAGGCATTAACTCCCTCCCAACAACCTGGAGCTAATCTAGGAACTAAATCCCTATTGTTGTCATCCTTCAGAGATTTTTGCCTATTTGACTCAAACAGAAAATCTCAACAGAACCACCGGAAGACACTCAAATCAACTTAATGGGCCTCAACAATGAACAACAGATTTTCTTAACCCAAGAAGACCAAGAAGCTCACACTCTTGAAAAATTTCAAACACAGTCAGGTGAGTCATTGATTTTATGGAGGGATATGACACAGCAATCTATGAAGTCCACAAACAATACAATCTGAGAAGCAAAAGAACAGATGTCCCTGAAATCAATAACTAGAAGGAGGCCAAGCAGCCTAACAAAACTAAAATCAATAAACCCCCTGTACAAACCCCTCCTAGAACCAGTCCTAACCCAAAAGATCCAATAATTGAAGATATATCAGATGAACAACAAATTTATAGACAACCCTCCACTTCTATTCCTTCTAAAGGAGATATGGAAGAACCTTCGGAATTTGATCTAAAGGTAACCTCAGCCAATAATACCACTCCTGATATAGAGAAAAATACAGAAAATCCAGCAGAACAAGAGAATCCCACTAGCAGAAATACAAAAATCCAAAGTGAAAAACCTTTCAATCTTGAGACAGAAATAGGAAAATTAAAGATAGCCATTCCATTGTCAGAATTGGCTAAGCATGATGTCTATAGAAGTCAAATCAGTAGATCACTCCAAATTTCTGTGAACCAAGATTCAATGAATGTTTTTGATGATCAGCCAGAATTAATTTTTAGACCTGAGGTAAATGGAAAACTAGTAGATGGAGGTGTTCCTCCTTTCTATGTAAGTTTAATCATACATGACAAAATACTCCATAATACCATGTTTGATTCTAGCGCTTCTCACAACTTAATGCCTAAATCTGTAATGGAGAAGTTGGAGCTAGATATAACCAGACCATACAAAGACTTATTCTCTTTTGATTCAAGCCATTTCAGATGTCTGGGATTGATCAAAGATCTATGTGTGTCATTAGTTCAATACCCTGCCAAAACAATTTTAATGGATGTAGTGGTAGCTGATATTCCACCCAAATATGACATGCTATTGTATAGGTCTTGGGGTGCAAAGCTTCAAGGATCATTACATTTGGATATGTCCTATGCTACTATTTCTGTATTTGGTCAACCAAAGAAGTTATATAGAGAGACCTTAATGAAATATGTGGTAAGTAGTCAAGAGAAACCCCAGAATTTCCCTATCTACTCCATACACTCTGATTTAGACTCCTTCATTCTCTTTAACGCTAAAACAAATCCCCCAGCTAAGGTCAAAGTATTAACACTTGAACAAGAAAAAATTTCAAGCAAAAATTCTAGTGCTCACATTTAAGAAATTTCCGAGAACAACGATACATCAAATGACCAAGAGAAACCAGCTGAAAATAAAGAAATGTATCTGCCCATAAAGCAAATCATGTAGACCCCTAATACTGACTATGAACATGAAACCCTTTGGTATTTAGAATTTGATGGTTTAGTTAACAAATTAGAAGCAGGAGCTGGAATTTGGGTACACAATCTAGAGAATGACCATGCTGAGGGTCATACTTATAGGTTAAACTTTAAATGCACCAATAACATGGCTGAATATGAAGCCCTGCTGCTAGGACTTAAACTGCTCAAAAGTTTAGGGGCAAACAAGATATCAGTTTTGGGAGACTCTAATTTAGTAATTCAGCAAATAAAAGGAAACTTCCTCACAATTCATTCCAGACTGAGAGCTTATATAGGAACAACCATTGATATCCTCAACACATTTCTTGAAACACAGCTTGCCAAAATTCCAAGGAAACATAATTTACATGCTCACAGCTTAGCAACATTTGCCAGCACTTGTAAATTATTGTTTGAACCTAATCATCAGTTCACAGTTGAGATCAGACATAGACCAGCTATACCTGATAATGTAAAAAATTGGCAAGTGTTTGACAATGATATCCAGATCAACAGTTTTTTAACCCTAGAGGAAGAATTTTCCAGCATTAATATAGACCTTGACATTGTCAATGAGTTTGATCAAACAGAAAAGTTACAAACAAACATTTTGGTACAAAGTGCAATTCAAAGTCTGCATCCCACAAACTTTACCAAAGAAAAAATGCAGGATCTTAAAGAGATAGATATTGATGAGATGGTAAAAGGAGAAGCTGAACTTATTGATTTGAAAGATAATTGTTTACCCAAAGGATTAACTCCCTTAGAAGATTTCTTTGATTCTAATGATATCCCAAAGAAGCCTAAAATGCAACCTATAAAAGCTGACATTGAAGACTGCAACATAGGGACTGAGGAAAATCCAAAAATGATAAAATTGTCCAAAACCTTGCCCCCTGATCAAAAGCTTAAATATGTTGAACTGTTCAAAGAATTCCAGGACGTTTTTTCCTGGAGTTATGAGGATCTCAAATCTTATGATACCTCTGTAATTCAACATACTATACCCCTTAAAGAAAATCAGAAGCCATTTAAACAGAAACCAAGAAGAATTAACCCCTATTTCTTCCCCTAATAGAAAAGGAAATCAAACGGATGTATGAGGCAGGAATAATTGCTCCTATTAGATTCTCAGAATGGGTGTCCAATCTAGTACCCTCTAGGAAGAAAACTGGGGAAATCAGACTATGTGTGGACTTAAGGAATCTGAATAAGGTTCTTTGAAAGACAATTACCCCTTGCCCAAGATGGATCACATTTTACAAAGGTTGGTAGGTGCCTCTAGGATTTCACTTTTATATGGTTTCGCAAGTTTTAATCAGATTCTAGTCCACACTGATGATCAAGAAAAAACTACCTTTACAACACCATAGGGAACTTTCAAATATGTAAAAATGCCATTTGGGCTTAAGAATGCAGGGACAACCTTTCAACGGGCTATGGACATAGCCTTTGCAAAAGAAATCCATGATTTCCTGGTCATATATCTAGATGACCTTACTGCGTTTTCCAAAACAGATCAGCAACACCTAGATCATTTAAGACAAGTGTTTCTAATATGCAGAAAGTATGGTATTTCTTTAAACCCTAAGAAATCACTGTTTGGTTTAGAAGAAGGAAAACTGATAGGCCACATCATCTCCAAAGAGGGTATCATAATTGATCCCAAAAGAATACAAGCCATTCTGCAAGTTCCTCACCCCAAAAGTATAAAAGAACTTCAAGCCTTCCTCGGAAAGATCAACTTCCTAAGGAGATTCTTACCCAATCTAGCTGAATTAATCAGACTGTTGAACAACATGTTAAAAAAGGATTCCAAGGTCAAATGGACAGTATAAGCCAAACAAGCATTTGAAGAAATCAAGATGGCTTTAACTAGAACACCAATCCTTACAAGTCCAAAATTTGATAGGGATTTCATAATATTTTCATTTGCATCAGAACACACCATTGTTGTTGTTTTACTACAAAAAGATGATCAAGGATGTGAAAAACCCATAGCCTTTTTTAGTAAAGCACTTAGAGATGCACCGCTTAAATATCAAATCATGGAAAAACAGGGTTATGCACTTGTAAAAGCTATTAAGGATTTCAGAGTTTATATCTTATACTCTCATGTAATAGCTTATGTGCCAAGTACCGTTGTCAAAGATATCCTAACACAGGAAGGAATTGAGGGCAAACGTGGCAAATGGATAGCTAATATTTTGGAATATGATATAGAAATAAAACCAACAAAGCTGATAAAGGGACAAGGATTAGCAAAACTAATGACTGAAACCAATTTCCAAGCCCTTGATATCGATGAACTGGATAATGAACAGGAGATGGCGACTCCACAAATCAATCAAGCCTTCCTAGAATCACCTTGGTATGCTGACATAATTCACATATTATCAAACCTGCAGGCTCCTCCAGGGTTATCTAGAACAAAGAAAAGATTTCTAAAAATGAAAGCTTCAAAATTTTGTATTTTAGATAATGCTTTATTTTGGAAAAATCATGACGGTTTTTTATTAAATTGTTTAACAAGAGATGAAGCTGACAAAGTGCTTAAAGAATTTCATGCAGGGGATTGTGGTGGTCATCTCTATTGGAAATCAACTGCTGATAAAATCCTAAGGGCTGGATTTTATTGGCCCACCATGTTTGCGAATGTGAAGAAATTTGTTACCACTTGCCATAAATGTCAAATCTTTGAAGGAAAGAGGAAGCTTTTGCCTATACCCCTTAAACCAATTTCAACTGAAAAACCCTTTCAATAATGGGGTTTGGACTTTATTGGTGAGATCCATCCTCCCTCCTCTGGCCAGCATAAATGGATCCTCACTGCCACAGATTATTTCACTAAGTGGATAGAAGCCATTCCTACTAGACAGGCCAATGATACGGTGATTATAGGATTCCTAGAAACCAATATACTGTCTAGATTTGGTTGTCCTGAAAAGATTATAACTGATAATGCTGCTACCTTCAAATCCAAGAAAATGATAAATTTTTGCCACAAATACAATATCATTTTAGGTCATTCCACATCCTATTACCCTCAAGGTAATGGTCTAGCCGAGTCTTCCAATAAAATCCTGATCAATATTATTAAGAAAATGTTGGAAGAGAACAAGAAAAATTGGCACAAAAAGCTTACAAATGCATTATGGGCAGACATATTAACTACGAAGAGATCAATTGGAACTAGCCCTTATGAGCTAGTTTATGGCCTAGATGTTGTGTTTCCCTCATCTTTAGGAGTCCGTGTGATGAAGTTGCTACATGAAGTGTGGGCAGAACCCAATGACATTCAGAGACGAATAAATCAGACTATTCATTTACAGCAGACTAGAGAAGAGGTATATCAAATATCTCAAGTGCTACAAGAAAAACTCAAAAAGATATTTGACAAAAGGACCAAGGCAGAAGATTTCTACATGGGAGACAAAGTTTTAAAGTGGGATTCTAGAAGAGAAGATAAATGAAAGCATGGGAAGTTTTACTTCCTATGTAAGGCACCTTATACTATCCAGGCCTTGCAAGGATATAATGCATATTTTTTTAGGAACCTGCATGGCACAGAAGCTGAGGAAGGGTCAGTCAATGGTCACATGCTCAAGCACTACTTTGATCTAGCTGTCTGATATAGTTTTCTTTCACCTGTACATACTTTATATTTGATAATGTCCCGGTTTGGATTGGATGGTAACTTGCTGAAGTTGAAGCTCGAAGAGAAGGCCCTGAGCTTCATTAAGCACAACTGTCATACATATAATAAAGAAACCAGCAAAGAAGGGATTTCAGAGCACAGTCAAAGCTATGGAGAAGGTTATCTGACCTGTTGTTCTTGACTTTCCATCAGGGAAAGCCATCCCCAAGTGGAGCCATTGTTAGGTTCCTATAGCAATAGGTGTCATATTTCATGATTGGCATTAATGAGGTCTCTAATATATTCATACCTTTGTCTGGCTACAAAGGTTTTCCATATTGACAAAAATCAAAAATTAAAAAATGTAAAGAGGGTATGCCCTAAAAGAAAAATCAAAGGGAAAAAAGAATGAAATGGTCAAGAAAATGAAATAAATGAACCCCAAACAAAGGACCAGGAAAGTGTGCAAATCCAAAATGCCACTACTATTCTATTTTTGCAAGAATCTGAGGGTGTGCAACTTGTTGCCTTATGCTACCATTGATGAATGGCCAAACAGCTCAATCTTGGCTATTTCATGATTTGAATTTACTTGTTTTAGAGATAGAGAATAAAACTCGTCCAAACTGTTCAATCTTGGCAGGTAAGTAGATAGGAAGAGAAGCAAAGGAGCTCAACTGTTAAACCTGAGCCCTTGGATGTTATAAGGGTAGATCTAGATAGGATTGCAATGAAAAGAAAAAGAAGATAATGAGGGTTTGCCAGTTCAAATGCACCCAAAGACAGAAGGAGAAAAATGTTAGGAAAAGTAGGCTGGGTAGGCAGAATGGTGTTGCAGAATGTGACTTGTGATGTATTGTTTGAATATGTTAACTTTCAGTCCCATCACAAGTGAAAAACAGGTACTTTGATGCAGCTCAAGTGAGGCAGGTTTTGTGACTAACTCCCCTTCACTTTTTCCCAAGTCACTTACTAATTTCCCTTAAAGGTATTGAGATCTGCTTATCCTTAAAATCACTCATCCCATTTTTCATCAGACGCCTAAGTGAAGCTCCATTTACATAGAAAAAATAGCCACATTTCTGGTGTAAAAACTCCTTTTTCTTCCCTTTGGCCTAAGTTTTTATGTAAAAATTCCAAAACATTATGCTTAGCGCTATCATTTACATTTCTTTCATATTAACCCTAACTTTACTATATAACTCCCATATATGAACCCAAATCCCGTAATATGTATATATGTATAAAATCCTACAATATTTAATATCCCCGCCCGTGGTTGAAATATAACCATATATATATATATATATTATATATATTATATATATATAATATATATATATATATATATATATATATTTATATTTGTCTATCAGGGATTAACAAGGTTAATTGAAACTTGTTAATAACCTTTTTTCGCGCTCAAAGGATTAATTAACCTCACGTTAATCAATAACTTTATCACCTTGATTACCAATAAGAACACACCCAATATCATTAATTAACGTTAATATGATCGGGCCCCCGCGCATTTAACCTTCTGCCATCTCCACCAAGCGCCCACCATCCGATCTAGGCCCACTGATCCAATGGCCCATGGGCATATCTCGACCCTGCCATCCGTCGAGCTTTAACTCCCGGGGAGCTGGCGGTATTGCGCCCGTACCAAAGACACGCATCGTGCTCCCATGGTGATCGTTGCCTCCCCGCCCGATACCGCTTGACTCCAAAGGTGGTGCGGGAGGAAACCACTTATCACCCTCCGCGTCATGACAAAACGTCTTGTCACCGTGACATCAGTTGTGCATTAAATGACAAAAAACCCCACCAAAGCCAAAATTTTTGCTAAAATCGCGACAAAATATCATTTTTGGTCCATTTTCTCTGCAAACTGTTTGCATGCGAATTACGTCCAGTTCATTGCTCGAAGCTCATAGTCCGCCACCCGACCAAGAAAATCTCAGCTTCCTGCTCCATAGTTCGTCGGGCAACCTGCAATTACACTATTCGTCTTTGAAAAAACAAGTATTTACCCAATTTGCCTCCTGAACCTATAATTTTGTTTTTTCTCTGTAATATTTTACCCAAAAAGGCCAAATTTGGGTGAACACAGTCTATAGCTCTCATATAAATACACCCACGACTGTTGTCTTGCTCATTTTTTCCACATAAGCCCGACTTCCAATCTGAAAACACAAGAACCACACATGGAAGCTCCCGTAGCCCTGAATGTTGCACCTCATAAGGACCAAGATTGGTTACCCTTGGCTGACAGAGATTTTCAAATTAAAGATTTATCTGGTGACAAGAACCACCTCTAGGCATTTTGCAGAGTTAGGAATAGTCATCTTAGTAACTCTGATATCTATGGAATATGGGAATCTAATCTTTCCAGGTATTACCTTCATTTAGTCAATGTTTGCCCAGATATTATCCACCATTGTTGTGCCAACTATGACCCTGTCACCAAAGTAGTTATGACCCCATACCAAACTGTCATTTTTTACATAACTGCTGAATCTATCAATGAGATGTTACACTTCAAACCCACTCAGCCTCTGGCTCCTCTTTCCATGGGATTTTTGCTTGAACAAGGCTCTCAATTGCCCATTTTAGAGATAACCCGTATTGCACAAATGTTTATGAGACTAGATTGCCAACCCCAAGGCCCACCTCCATATGTGCATGTCTGGTTTACTGAAATAGGAAGAATCATAATTGATATGATATCTTTCATCTTAGGATTCAAAACCAGTGAATTTGTTGATGAAACCACCTTAGTTCTGTTGTCCATATTCACTCTAGGACAGCCCCCTGCTGTCAAGTATGACTATGCAACCTTTATTGCTAACAAAATCAATGAGAAATTCATTAGTCTGGACAGAGAAGGAGTCTTCAAGTACACGTCATTCATATACCACCTTCTGCTATATTATCAGCCAGACGGCTTTTTATTTCCCATCAGGAAATTGGATTCCAAAGGAGAGCAAAGGTCTGTTATCTTTTGGACCTCAGTCTTACAAAATGTCCATGAATCCCCTTATAGCAATTGTGAATTCATTGACTTGTTTATACATCCAGCCACCACTCTATTGATAGGAGCTACTCTTCCCAGGCTCTTTGCAAATATAAAGAAGACTTTTCAGCTTTCCAGACAGTATAAGATAGGTGACTAGTACTTGTACCAGAATCACACTCAAATCAGGATATATGGCTGTGAACTGTGCCCCTACAAGCTACCCAAATTTATGCCTATGAGATAATTTGCACTGGAGTATTTCAGGCAGCTTATCAATGCAGATTTAGCCCATTTTTATAGTGCAAAGAAAAAGGCTCAAGTGAGAATAAGAAATCAGTTAGGCCCTTTTGTCATCAATAAAAGGGAGGCATGGGAAGATGCTGATAAAATTTTAGGGGAACAACTTAAATTAAAGAAGAGCTTTTGGTGGGTGCCTTATGACCCAACTAGCTTTATAAGTGACAGAAAAGTAAGAAAGAGGCTATCAGCTTATGTACACCATAGGATCCCTGAAATAGAACAGTTTGCTAATGAAGATGAGTGGGTAGAGGGTACATTAATAGAGGAAATTACTGAGCAAGAGAAAATGGAAAAAGCTATGAAAGACCTTGAAAAAACCCTTGACTTGGACTTTTTTGGACATGTATCTTTCAAGCTACCTCAACAAGTAGGAATTTGGACATCCTCTGCTAGAACTTCTCAGCAGCCTGTCCAAGAAGCCAGCACACCAATTACAGGGTCTTCTAAGGGCAAGGAAGTGGCAGGCACAGAACAGCAAGCAATGACAGAACAGCAAGAGCAAATTCCTCCAATACAAACAAAAGCAGCAGAGATTCCTGCATTACAGACTCCTCTAAATGAGGAAAAGGGTAAAAAGAGAGACAAGGAAGACCCCACACCCATGAGTGGACCTGCAGAACAACCGGGTGCAAAGAGGCAAATATTAAATCCTCACTCTGAAGAGGAAATATTTGAGGAAACCACAGACAGTCTTCAAGGGGAGAAGATAGTCAGTCAGGAAACATCCCCGGTAGTGGAAACATCAACTAGCTCACACAGGCAGGAGCTAGAGAGGCAGCATAGTGTGGAAGTTTCATCCACCAGGCCTCAAAGCAAGTAGGCCTCTGATATCAAAAGAACATTCACGGAGATAAAAGAAAGGAATGACCCACTCAAAATGCAGATTTACAATCAATATCTCAAGATGGCCCCCACAAACCAGCAAAGGTTGATGTCTTCTTATGACATCAAAGAGGGAAAAATGATCATGAGTTACTTCAAGCCCAAGGTTCAACAGCCACAGTCAGCAGCTGACTACATTAGGACAAATCTGGAGGTCATGGCTAAGGACATTCATCCTATGGACCAGATTGAGCTGCACAAACAAACTGGAGAGATGGTCTACTCCACCCTAGCTGATAAATCTATCTTGGCTCATAGATTGCAAAACTCCTTGGAGAACACCTCTGTTCAACTAGATTTGGAGAAAGCCTCTTCTCTTGCTAAATACAATAGGATAAAATCCTTGGAGGAAATTATCATTGAGCTGGGACATGATCCCAAAGATGCTAAGGGCATAAAGGCACTGATGAAGAAGAAAGAGGAAGATATTGCTGCCTTGAGAAAACAGCTGAAATTGCATCCTACTATGCATCCTCAGACAACATAAGTGGTATAGCAGAAGTCAGAGGAAGACGTGATGGAATTGCTCATGAAGCTCAATGAAAGGTTAATTGATACTGAGCAGGCATTAGAGACAGCGCTAAAAGAAAAGCAGGGAGATTCAACCTCCCAACTACCTGAAGTAGTCCCAGTAGTCACTACTGCTCCCTCGACACTTGTAACATCATTGCCTCCCACTGTTCCAGCAGCCACAACACAAACAACTACAGGTACATCAGCAGCAGCAATAACAACAACACAAGGCAGCAGCACTACCATGACCACAGAGGAGTTTATAAAAGCCATGGAGGAATTAAAACTCCAAGTATCTGAATTGAAATTGTTCAAGGAACAATTGGCAAAACTAGAAAAAATCTATGCCAAATCCAAGATGACTATGGCAGAAAAGACAAGGGAGGTTAAGGCATTAGAGAACAAGGTGAGAGCACTGGAAAAGGATCTCTCTTTAGATAAGCCTCTAGGAGAAATCAAAGGCATTTTGTGGGCCAACATCAATCAATACCTTAGCAATGTGTGGAGATCTGTCCAAGTTATTTATGAACAGTTTGACTTGATAGCAGCGGCCCAAGTAGAGATTCAAAAGACGAGAAATTTATTGGGGCAGATGCCTAAACAAGCTAACAGGCTAATACATTTTTTGAACACCAAGACCAGTGAAGAACTGGAGGCACTGCATATCAGAGACAGGACAGGCACCATTCTACATATCAAGAAAGTTCTAACCATGAGAACTCTAATGCAAAACTTGGAAAGGAGATGCTAGGACATGCAGGTGGAGATTGATTCTTTCACAGAAAGATTTACACTTTTGCATAAAAAGGGTTTACCAAGTCCGTTGGGAAGTAATGAATGCCTGATGAGACATGTAGAGTACACACAGAAGTTGAATAAATATGTTGCTAATCAAGTTAATGCATCATCAAGTACTTCAGCAGAGAAGGCACTCCCATCTGGCCAAGCCCTTTATGACAAATTGGAAAATTTATTTTATATTGAGCATGAAGTAAAACATCTGTTCACCATCCCACCTAATTTATTCAAGTACACAGAGACTGATGAGACTTTAAGAAAGCTGCATAGACATAAACTACCAGAATCAGACTGGTGGCAAGATATGTTAAGAATCTTATGAACTTATCTTAGGTATCTTTGGTATCTTGGGTAAATTCAAAGTTTTGTACCATGTTGCAGAAAAAGGAATAAATGAGGGTCATACGAATAAAGGTGTATCAAATCAGAATTAAAGACACCCGAACAGGCCGCAACAGCCAGTACAAAGTATCAGTGGAATATAGCTGCAGACCGACTCACAGAACCTACCTCCAGCACATCTAACCAACACAGAGCAGCCAGCACAACATCATTTATTTCTTCGTTTATTTCTTCCCTGTTTTCAAGACTACGTGTCTCCATCTCTTGTAAAGACAATAACTCATCACTAGATATTATCTCTGTTAGATATTTTGTAAACATATTTTTTATAAATACCTCCCCATTCAAAGCATTTGGGGTTGGTGATGCATTTCTTAGACTGTGTTGTAATACTGAAATTTTGTGAATACAAAAGCTGTTGGAATCCATTGTTGCTGGAGTCACTGGATGCGGAATTGATTGCAGAGGACTTGTTACAGAATTCTTGAATCAAACTAATGGATCAATGAGTACCCTTATATCTCTTGTTTAATAGTTTTCTTGTCTATTATGTCATCTATGTTTAATGGTCTGAATAATAAAGAGAAAGATTAAATCAGAATTTTTTTAACTGCACTCTGTTTTCAATCTTTGTTATTCTCTGTGTTTTCGTCAGAATTAAGTATAAACAGTGAATTCTTAATTGCTCCTATTTCCCTTGATTCTATCATTTTGATTATTTTCTAAGGAATTCTTAACTGCTTCTTAGTAGTAATCATTCACTTTCCCTCTGTCTATATGATGAAGGATTCTTAATTGCCCTTCATCCATTAGAGTCCATTCCATCTGATTCCAGCCTTTAAAATTGTTCCATGTTTGATTATCTTGCTCTGTAGTACCATCCTCTGTTAAGAAACCAAATCCAGAAAACCCTCTTCATTGACTCCATTTGCCCAATGGACTGAAATTCTGAGATTCACACCTCTATTCTATTGAATCTCACCATACAAAAACCAAACCAAACCCCTGAACATCATAACTAGCCTAATACCTTTCAAAACAAAGTTAAACCATAAAGAGAGAGCCCTCTCTAGATGTAGATTGGCTAGAATCTGTGCTTAAAAGATTGGTTAGTGGTTACCTCGGTCGTATTCCCTTTCTCACAACTTTTGGGAACAACCTGAGTGATAACAGAACAATCTTCATATATATGATTAATAATTATTGGGTTAGCATAATAATTGAAAAAACAAACCTGGCAGCATGATAAGAACAAAGATGGTCCAATAAGGGTGCATTTTCTTCTAAGGCACCAAGGAGATTCTAATGTCAACATGTATGATAATACAAATGAATAGTGGGAACCGTGATGCTTTTTCTTCTTGGCCACTGAACCGTATCCATACAGAAAGAGGCAAGGGAGGGATGGAAGATACGTTTTAGCATGCAATCAACACTCAGAGCAACAAGCTAGGTAGATTTGAATCCCATGTAATGCATTATGATTTCTATAGATAATTCTATTGCTTACGTTGAGAATAAAAGTTGCATCCATGCCCAACAATGAAAAAATTGAAGTCGGTAATATCATTTTTAAATTTCAAGGATTATCATAAGGTTTAAGAGGAATTGAACGTTCTATGGAAACATTTGTAGGAACTAAAGGCTATGTGGAAGAACTGGAAGCAATTGAAGATTGTTTTATCCTACAAAAGCATATAAGAGATTAAATAATTAAGTTTCTAGGTTGGGCGTATTGCAGCAAGTTGGTGTTTAACTCTCTGTCTAGGGATGCACACAAGAAAATCCATGAGACACTTATAAACATGATTGAATAAGAGAATTTTCCTATGTGTTATAAAACAGTTTCTTCAATTTCCCTCTAACATTCCATAAATATAAAAGGCAACATTTTGCAGAGCACCTAGACTATTCACGGTAGATAAAAGGGTAGTCCATTACCAAAATATACAATTTTTATCTTGTGGTATCAATTGATTAACCGTCTATAAGTGGAACCCTCTCCAAAGAGTCTGCTCCTGGCCCTTCCCGATTTGTGTCTCCTTAGTCGTGCTTCCAAAATCGTAGGTACTTCCCACATGAAAAATCAAGCCAAGGCTCAACTCTCCCAAAGAGGATTGAACAATCAAAAGCTTCAGACTTTCAGACTCGTGGGTATAAAATGGTTCGTGCTTTGGCTATGTTAAGGATTCTCTTGTAGTTGTGCTCTCTATTTTGTTGTTAATAGAATGTTGTCCACTTGTTTTCCTGTTGATCCTCCTTGCCATACCCTCTATTACCCTCTATTTCGTTGGTAACATAATGTTTTTCGCCTATTTTCCCGAATCTTCCTTGGTAATATCCCACCAATCCTCCTTGGCCATACCTTCTTAAATCTCCCCGCCAATGCTCCTTAGCCATACCCTTTTAAATCTTAACTTTGATAAGTGGGAAAAAGGAAATTCCAATAGAAAAGCCCCCAAAAATTTTACCATATATAAAAAATATTATTCGAATATAATGAATATTTTAATTTTTTTTTAAGTTATCCAATGTTAGAAAAGTTTTAATATTTTTCATTTTAATATTTTTCTAAAAAAAGTAGTTGAATTTACAAGTTTTTTTGTTTTTTTATTTTTCATGTTTGCACATTATGAAATATTTGATTCGTCTATCTTGGCATTTGGTAGATCCAAAGTTAAGATGGATCTAGATCAGTTTAGTTATTAATTATAATTATAGTTATACTTTTTTATTTTATTTTTTACAGAGCCAAAATGTTAAAAAATACATCACAACATCTCTACCATGGGAGAGGAATTCAATAATTATGGAGAAACCCTATAGACCCATGGAAAAATTGCAGGCGGAGAAAGTGGTGTGGAGTTTCTCACTAGAGCGAGGCGTAGTTTTCATGAAGAGTGAATGGGCTCTGGACAATGTCAAGCTCTGATATCCTTGTCAAAATGAAAAATAAGATTAAATGATAACCATGAGATTTTTATTCACATGATATATATTTTTTAAGTACAAATATTGTTGTCGTGATAAACCCTTTGAAGCCACACAACTACTCATGAGATGTTGGTTTCTTACTATCAGATCCACATGAAGGAGGAGGTTTTGGTGGATTATGCATTGGAGGAGGGGGTTTTCACAAAATTTGGCCTAACGCAAGGATTTTATCCATTCACATTTGGTAGTTATATCAAAAGGTCACCATGCCTTAGATTTTAGGCCTGTCAGGTATTTAGAAAGAAAATTTAATAATTTGATAGGCCTGTCATCTAGCGATTCAGAGGCCCTAACCCTTACTCCAATTGTGCATCGTTTAGGTCCTCTAGTTTCATCTAGCCTAGGGCTCGAAGCCATTTGTGAGGGGATGAAAAACTTTTCTTGGAGTTGTCTAGCTTTGAGTTTGGTTTCCCTTTCATCCTAGAGATCATAGAAAGACATGCAATGTATTATGACTTTCTTGGGGTTTTAGAAGTTTCAGAAGTTACGACTTTCTCTATATTTTTTTTTGCTTGTCCTTCATCTCAAATTCCATTGGTCTTGTCCTCCTTGGACGAACTGGTGAAGGAGAGGCTAGCCCCGACAACGAAGGAAGGTCAAACTGATGTTGAGAATATCTGAATCCATTTGCAACCCTAAAATTTAATGACAAAAGTATATTTAGAATTTTAACGCTGTAAATGGATTCAAAGACCCCTTTGTCTCTAACTTTTAACAGTGCGGATGGATTCAGAGACCCATGTAGTGAAATGAAACACTTTAGTATCAAAATTGCAACTTTCCATTTCCGAAGTGACACAACTAAAAATTATTAACATAAATGACTAATTCATATACTTGTTGTACTTATTATTTGGTCATGTTTTTATTCTTAGACTATGGTAATCATTTACGTTAATCATTATCAATTTTGTCACTTATTATCTAGTCATATATTTTAGTCCTAGACTAAATTAGTCATTTTAGTTAGTCGCTTTTAGTTTGGTAACTTATTATCTATTGTAGAATTGAGGCTTTTGTGACCCATATCAAGTTTGCGAGAGATTTTTCGGTGAAAATCACATGGAATATCATTTGTCGATGCATTTCGAACCAACCAGTGTGGTTCATCGTCAGGACAAGTTGAAGAAACAGATCCAGCTTTGCATGTTAAATAGTTTGAGCAGAGCCTCCAATGGCTAACTTGACCAGTGGCTAATTTTGACTATTGGACCAGGGTCATAAATTTTTTTATAATTTAATGGAAGTTAGTTATATTAGGTGACCATTCCTTTATATATATAATAATTTTAATTGGTGTTTAAGTTAATAGTTAGTTAAAAATGTTATTATTTAATAAATACATAAAATTAAAGTTCTTTAAATAATTTAAATGGAAGTTAGTTTATAAAGTGACCTTTCTTTTAATGTGTGGTGTGTGTGTGTGTATATATATATATATATAATATATATATAAAGTAATTTTAATAGGTTGTTAAGTTAATAAGTTAGTTAAAAGGTAGATTTATAATAAATAATATTAGAACGAGAAAATAATATAAGTTAAATTAAATATCTAATTGTTAAATTAATCTAAAAAAATTAAATAATAAATAAAGAACTTATCGAAAAAATAATAATAATAATTTTAATTAAGATCGGTAGTTAGTTATAAAAGGTACTAATATTATAAAATATTAAAATAAGCCAAGGGATGGAAAGAATATATCTATATAATATATATATATATATATATATAATATATATATATATATATATATATATATATATATATATAATTATACTAGAAGAATCGGCAACGGCGGTGGTACCGTACTCGCGTTACACGGGGTCGATCCCATTGGCTACCTCTATAACCTCTAGGAGGGTCCGCCCAAGCCGCCTTGAACGTCCCTCGGGTATTCTTGGGTTGAACTCATGACCTGCATAGCTACACGAACGACTTAGCAAATTGTTCGCTGCCAATAGACCAAACCCCCACAGCCGAAAAGAATAAAAATATTTTAATTAATTAGAAAAAATAATTGTATATGTTAAATTAATTTAATATTAACTAACAGTGTAAAAATAATAATAATAATAATAATTATAGGAGCCAAAAAACGAGGAGAGGGGAGGTAGAAAAAGCGACTAGGAAGAGAGTGCTGGTCATATCATATGGGCCATAAACAAATCTGGGCCATAAAGGTACTTATTATCTAGTCATATATTTTATCCCTAAACTAAATTAGTCATTTAAGTCAGTCATTTTTAGTTCGGTCACTTAAAATTTCTCAAATTTAGTAATAATTCACTTGAAATAATTGCAGTGACTAACTTTTTTAATCACCTAATCACTAATTTCATCATTTTCTATTAGTGTTTACTGGTTTGCAAAACTTAAAGCCATTATAACAATTATTCATCTCTTCCTCCTCAGGTCTGTGAAAGGTATCGCTTGGCGACTGAAAATGAATCCTTTAGGAGAGGTTTTTACAAACATTCATAGGATCGTAGAGATTGAAGTCCAAATGACCAATTGCAACTTTTTATATCTCCTTTCCTTCGTTGTCTACAACTTTCAAATTATTTATTTCGTACAATCTGATCTGATCTACATAGGAAGAGGAGGCCAAGGTGTTTTCCTCTTCCTATGGAGAACTGTTGATAACCCTATGGCATGGAAAATTTTAGGGGCGAATGTTCGCCCTTAGCGAAATTAAGGGGTTTTAAATTTTTAGTGGGCGAATATTTTGTATCATAGTACATTTTTACAAATCGCCTCAAATAGCCCACCTTATTTTAAGGGAGAGGGTAAAAAAGGTAAATTTAGCCCTTGAAATTAGGAGTTACAACCTTCCATTCGCCCATTTTCAAGAATAGGTTTTTATTTAAGTGAATCCATCCGC
>APFE031309549.1:0-12079 GCA_000404065.3 Pinus taeda
ACCAAATGGAAAAGGGGCACACTGGAGGAACCGGTCACACAAGAAGAATTGAATGAGAGAGAAAGAAGACATCTTCTGAAATTGGCTGACTTGGAATCTCCTGCACAAGTGTTCGCTCTACCAAAGCCTCAAGCAAGAGCAGCTGCCTCATCCTCTACAGCACATCAAGAGGCAGTCTAAACTACAAACCAAGCTCAGAACAAAGGCAAGGAGAAGGAGAAGGAGATGGAATAGGAACAGGTACAACAGGGACAGGTTCAGCCACCCCAACAGGTACAACAGCAAAAGGAGCAGCCACGGCAGGGGGAACAGACAGCAGAGGCCCCATTGGCCACACAGCAACAGCCAACACAAATGGCACCTCCCCGGCAAGACTCAAGGATTGACTCTTTTGTCCTCCAAACCCCTCAAAGGCAGGACGTGAACAGAAAAAGAGACAGAGAGACTCCCCTCACTGCATCACCAACTCAAGGGGAGAAGAGGCAAAGGCTAAATCCTTTTTCTGAAGAAGAAATGCCAATGGGGCAGATGTCAGGTACAGGCCTGCCCAGCATGGAGGCCTCAGCCAGCTCCTTCCAACAAGAGCAAGAAAGGGCAGCAGGAGGAGAAGTTAGCTCCTCAGGTCAAAGAAGGGAAGGTGAGAAAAACATTAAGCAGCAATTTAAGGACATCAAAAGCAGAAATGAACCTTTAAAGCTGCAATTATATAATCACCTATTGAAAATGGCCCCTACGAACCAGCAAAGGCTCATGTCTGCATATGATGCACATGAAGGAAAAATGATTATGAGCCATTTTACACCAATAGTGCAGCAACCACAGTCAGTTGCAGATTATATCAAGACCAACCTGGAGGTCCTGTCCAAAGACATCCACCCAATGGATCAAATAGAGTTGCACAAACAAACGGGTGAGATGGTGTATGCCACCTTGGTAGATAAGACCTTGGTAAATTATAGGATGCAAAATAGCCTGAATAACACCACTGCACAGCTTGAGCTGGAAAGGGCTTCCTCTCAAGCAAAAGACAACAGGATCAAAGCTCTAGAGGAAATTATAATAGAGCTTGGACATGATCCTAAAGATGTCAAGGCAGTGCAGGAGATTCTAAAGCTGAGGGATGCTGATATGGCAGCATTAAGAAAAATGATAAAAATCCCAGCAACTCTTCATCCTCAAACAGAAGAGATTGCCCAGCTCAAACAAGATAAGGATGCAGCTGCTATGCTGATGACATTATATAAAGAGCTCATCCAAACCCAAGAGAAGCTGCAAGAATCAGAGGCTACCCTACAGGCAGCATTACAGCAAAAGGAGGCAGGACAAACCTCACAACCTCCTCCAGAAACAATAAATCTTGAGGAAATCCCTCAAACCACTGCCCCTCCCAACCAGCAGGTACAACAGGCAGCACCATCCACCTCAGCACCAACAACAGAGCAGGCTGAAAGCCTTGATATTCAAAAGCTGAGGAATGAAATTCAAGTCTTGGAGTCTCAGATGTCAGAGTTAAATCAAGCCAAAGACTCTCTGGCGAAAATCAATGAAAAATATGACAAGTCCAAGCAGAATGTGGCTGAAAGAGAAAGGGAGGGTAAAGGCCTCAAGAAAAGAATAACTGAGCTAGAAAAAGAGCTCACATTGGAAGTGACATCTGAACCTTAGAGGGTCTGTGGGCCATAATTGGGCAGTCCAATCACAGACCAATGGGAGTATATTGAGGCAATCCATGAGCAATAAAACCTCATTGGAAAAGCACACAGAGAGATCCAACGAGCAAAGGGCATCTTTTAGGCATATCCTGAGATTGCCACTAGAATGATATAATGTGGCTAAACTACAAGGACAAGCTCCCAGCATCATCAAAAGGGAATTGGCAACAGGGACGGAGACCATTCACTGATCAAAAGGGTCCTGACATTAAGAAACCTGATTCAGACCTGGAAAGGATCCAGGATTGGCGCAGATATCAACAAATTCCAGAACAGGTTTATGGCATTGCAAAATAGGGGTCTTCCTAGCTTGCTGGAGCCATCAGGAAAGTTGCTCTCACATGAAAGGTATGCCAAGAGAGTGAACACTTTTGCTGGGAATCAAATTGCAGAGACAGCTAGTACATCAGCAGAAGCAGGACCAGTTACAGGACAAACCCTCTTCAATAGGGTAGAAAGTTTATTTTTTATTATGAATGAAATCACACACTTGTTTGATGAGCCTCCCCATTTTTACAAGTACACAGAGGCAGATGAGACCATGGGGTGAATTTTGAGGCATCAATTGCCTACACAGGATGTGTGGGATAATTTGATACAATTACTGTTAAATCAAAGTCAGTAATTATGTTATTACTTTTTGAAAATATTTAAGTTTTCATACACAGAAATATAAAGACACATCAGCAGGTATGCAGAAAGAGGATGAGCCAACTCAGCACAAGTATTCGGCCACCACAGCAACACCAGCAGTCACAGGTGACAGGGCCGAGAAGCTACAGAAGGACAGAGCTGCACAGACATGTCACTCAGCAGTTATAACAAAGTGCTCAACCGACTCCGTGAGCACCAAAGGTCAAATTGTTCTGATAGGAGTTAAGAGCCTTTAATGTTTCATTAAAGATTGTAATAACTTTTTATCTGCAATCTCTGTACGAGTTAATGAAGATATTTCACCTCTCATATGACTCAATGCCTAAGATATTTTGTATGATACTGTTATATATTCCCCCTCGCATTTGTTAGCAGGGGTTGGACATTGGATGTATAAGATTTTTCATATCTATTCTGCTGCTCTTTTACTGTAATTCTCAGAGAAGTAATACAAAGGATGGTGGAATTTCCAAAGCTCTGTGTTGCTTGATGTTTTGCTGGTGTTTAGCTGAAAGTTGCAGGATTCCTGCGTATCTCATGGCACAATAAGTTTCTCTTGTAACTCTTTGTTATGTGTTTGTTGTCTTTCATATCTCTCTCATGTTTCATGTGTTTAAACAGTTAATGGCAAGGAGAAAGAATAGTTGCAGGATTTAATCACAGATTACCCTGAACTCAATCTAAGCTATTTTTAATGTCTTTTCTTCAGTTATAGTAATGAAAGCGTAATTCTTAATTGCTACCCTTTCACACTATTTCATCACAGTGATTATTATTTCAGGAATTCAAGTTTGCTCCTGAGGAATACATCCCTTTCTCACACCCCAGCTTAGTGAAAAATTCTTAATTGCTTTTCACTGGTTGTTTGCACTCCAACATCACAATTTAAAATTTGTTTTATGAAGTATCTAAATGGCCCTGTAACTCCAGCTGCACCAAACTCAGGATTTCAAGAAACCAACAGCCACAGACTCCATTGCCCAATGGACTAATTTTACCTGCAGAAATACATTTCACAACTATCAGAAAAACATCCTCCCAACCAAACATAAACCAAAGAAACCTTCACTTCATAACTAGCCTAAAATATCTATAGAACAGAGACAAACCTTAAAGAGAGAGCCCTCTCTGATTACAGCTGGGCTAGAAACTGTAGTCCAAAGATTGGTTAGTGGTTACCCCGGTCGTATTCTCTTGGGAGTCATAGGGAACAACCTGGGTGTTAACATAAATGGCGACTCCACTGGGGAACTCTTCAGGATTTAGAAAATACTGTATGTGTATGTCTGCTGAAATTACACTTAAAATCTGAATATCAGTCAAGAAGCCTTTAAAGTTGTCTCTGTACCAACAGCTACAGCCTCAAGGAAGAGTTGATTCAAGTAATCTTTATACTCAGTTTCCTATACATATAGCCTTTGCAAAAATCTTGTCCAGCCCTTGCAAGACACAAATTTTCCCAAAAACACAAAGAGACCAACTCAGAAACTGACTCCCAAGAAGAATCTTCGGTACACTAGGGCAAATCCTGACCCAAACCCTCCTACTGTCTTTGAAAATCCTAATACAATCTCTAAATTCATCAAGAAGCAGCAAGGGCCAGATAATCTTGCTAACCTTAGTCTAGAGGCAATTCACCCCAACCCCATCTCCACTCCAATAAAGGTCCTTTTTCCCTCCACCCCTAATTCCCCTAGTTCTCCATCCACATCTCAAAGCCCTCCTCCCACATCTTCATCCCCCACACATACTCCCTTGACCAACACTCTAAATTCTGCCATACCTATTACCCCTGTGGTACCCATCGTTCCTTTTATCCCAGTTGTCCTTGTCAATCCCCCAAACCTTGTGAATATGGCTATGAGATATGCACCTCTGCAATTACCTGCTAACCCTGTAGCTCTACCTCAGGATTACCAAGCCAAAATCTCATATTTTGACTCCACTGGCCCTTACTCTGCTATTCAGCATGCTAAGAGAATGCAGGATCATTTTGAGAACTATGAGATAGGTGATGAGAGTGTGAGGATGAGAATTTTTGTCCAAAGCTTAATAGGTGATGTCCGAACTTGGTTTAGGTCACTTCCTTCTAATACCATCACAACCCTTGATGAGCTTTACCAAGCCTTCACCAACAGATGGGAGAAAAAGAAGGATCCCTTACATATACTTGGTGAATATGACATGATTAAGAGAGGTCCTCAAGAGATAGTTCTGGAGTACTGTGCCAGGTTCAATAATGTATACAACGCAATACCCCAAAACTTAAGACCTCCTCCTGATTTGGCCTTATACAAATTCCCTGATGGATTTGACCCTGATATGGCTTATCAATTGAAGGAAAGAGCCCCTCAAACCCTTGAAGAAGCACAAAAGGTTGTTGTTACAGTTGAGGCAAACCTAATTGCTAAGAGGAACCGGGAAAGATTGGAAAAAAGAGTTGCCTTTAAAGAGGAACCCTCAGCCTTTGACCAGAAATTGGATGCAATAATCTCTGGCATGAAGAGGTTGGGTGACAGAGTGGAATCTGTGGAAAGAAAGTCATCATGGGAAGTGTTAACACCCAGGTTGTTCCCTTTGACTCCCAAGGGAATATGGCCGGGGTAACTACTAACCAATCTTTGGACTACAGCTTCTAGCCAAGCTGTAATCAGAGAGGGCTCTCTCTTTATGATTTGTCACTGTTTTAAATGGAGTTTTTAAGGCTAGTTATGAAGTGAATGTTTTGATTGTCTTTTATGTTTGGTTGGGAGGATGATTCTGATATCTTTTAGAGTGTTCTCTGCAGGTGAAACTAATCCATTGGCCAATGGGGTCTGTAGCTGTTGCCTCCTTGAGTTCTGGCTTAAGTGCTGCTGGGATTACAGGGCCTGTATGTATTTCATAAAACAAACTGTAAATTGTGAGGGTGAAATGAGAAACAACTAGGAAGGAGCAATTAAGAATT
This sequence comes from Pinus taeda, assembly GCA_000404065.3. Lineage (NCBI taxonomy): Eukaryota > Viridiplantae > Streptophyta > Pinopsida > Pinales > Pinaceae > Pinus > Pinus taeda. Next base: position 5,314 of record APFE031309549.1, read on the forward strand.
ATTCACTGAGCTGGGTAGTGGGAGAGAGGTCTATTACTTAGGAGCAATTACTTGAATTCCTAAAACAAATAGACTACTGTGATGATATGGTGTGAAAGGTAGCACTTAAGACTTACTTCTTCGTTACCATAACTGAAGAAAACATATGAAATAGCTTAGATTGAGCTCAGGGTAATCAATGATTAAGTCCTGAGACTATTCTTTTTCCTTGCTACTTAGATATTGAGTACATGGAAACATGAATGATATATGAAAGTATAATGAACATATATATAACAAAGAGTAACAAGAAAACTTATTGAGCCATGGAATACACAGGAATCCTGCAACTTTCAGCCATACACCAGCCAGACATCAGAAACATAATTCTTTTGGAAATCCCATCATCTTTGTATTAGTTGTCTGAAGATTTACAATAGAGGAATAATAGAATAGATATCAAGAGATTTCTTTACATCCGGAGTCCAACCCCTGCTAACAAATGCGAGGGGAAATATATAGAAGTTTTTACAAAATATCTCAGGTATTGAGTCATCTAAGAGAGAAAATATCTGCTTTTACTCGTACAGGGTCTGCAGATGAGAAGTTATTACAATCTTTAATGAGTTATAAAGGCTCTTGACTCATGTCAGAGCAAATTTGACCTTTGAGGCCCGCGGAGTCGGTTGAGCGCTTGGCATAACTGCTGAATGATGTGGCATGTGCTGCTGTAACTTTCTGTGTCTTCTCGGCCCTACCACCTGTGATTGTTGGCACTACTGTTGTAGCCTGAATACCTGTGCTGAGTTGGCTCAGCTTCTGTCTTCATACCTGCTGATGTGTCTTTGTCCTACCACGTATGAGATTCAAACTGTTTGTTGAAGAAAAACCGTGATTACTGACTTTGGTTCAACAGTAATGCTATCAATTCCTGCCATGTATCTGGTGGAGGCAAATGATGTCTCAAAATTGACCCTATGGTCTCATCAGCCTCTGTATATTTATAGAAGTGAGGGGGTTCATCAAATAAATGTGCAACTTCATTTCTAATAAAAATTAAATTGTCTACTCTATCAAAAAGAATTTGCCCTATTACTGGGCCTGCCTCTGCAAATGTACTAGGTGCCTCTGCAATCTTTGTTGCTGCAAAATTGCTTACTCTCTTAACATATTTCTCATGGGAGAGTAATTTTCCTGAAGGGTCTAATATGCTAGGGAGTCCCCTGTCCTGCAAGGCCTGAAACCTGTTCTGAAACTTGTTGATATGAGCTTGCATATCCTGGATCCTTCTGTTCAAGGTCTGAATCAGGTCTCTCATTATCAGGACTCTTTTGATCAAGGAGATAGTCTCAGTACTGTTTCCAATCCCCATTCTTACCAACTGGGAACTTGTTCTGTAGTTCAGCACTTCTATCATCTTGGGGGCAATCTCAGGCATGTTGCCTAGAGATGCCCTTGCCCTATGCATTTCTTTTCGTGATCTGCCTATGAGTGCCACTTGCTCATATATGGCCTCAATATATTCCCACTAGTTTGTTATTGACTGGCCAATGGTGGTCCAGATGACCTTTCTGAGCTCTGTTGTGACTTTATCCAATGTGAGCTCTTTTTCTAGCTCAGCAATCCTCTTTTTCAGGGCCTTTACCTCCCTTTCCCTCTCAGCCACATTTTGCTTTGATTTGTCATATTTCTCATTTATTTTTGCCAGGCTGTCCTGGGCTTGGTTAAGCTCTGACATCTGGGACTCCAGTACCTGTATTTCTTTCCTCAACTTCTGCATGTCCAGGCTTTCAGCCTGCTCTGTTGTTGGTGCTGAGGTGGTCGGTGCTGTGGTAGCTGGAGCTTCTTGCTGCACTTGTTGGCTGGGAGGGGCAGTGTCTTGAGGGGTTTCCTCAAGATTTATTGTTTCTGGAGGTGGCTGAGAAGACTGCCCTGCCTCCTTCTGCTGTAATGCTGCTTCCAATGTGGCTTCTGATTCCTGCAGCTTTTCCTGTGTTTGGATGAGCTCCTTGTATAATTTCATTAGTAAGGAAGCTGCATCCTTTTCTTGCCTCTGCTGGGCAACCTCATTCGTTTGTGGGTGGAGAGTTGGTGGGATTTTCAGTTTCTTCTTTATTGCTGCCATATCAGCATCCCTCATATTGAGGACTTGTTGTACAGCCTTAACATCATTGGGGTCATGCCCAAACTCTATTATTATTTCCTCTAAGGCTTTAATCCTGTTATCTTTAGCTTGGGAGGAAGCCTTCTTCAACTCAAGTTGTGCTGCAGTATTGTTCAGGCTATTCTGCAGCCTGTAGTTGACTAAGGTCTTATCTGCCAAGGTAGCATAGACCATCTAACCCGTCTATTTGTGGAGCTCAATCTGGTCCATCGGGTGGATGTCTTTTGAGAGGACCTCTAGATTGGTCCTGATGTAGTCTGCAGCTGTTTGTGGTTGCTGCACTGTTGGAGTGAATTGGCTCATTGTCATCTTTCCTTCCTGCACATGAAATGCAGACATGAGCCTCTGTTGGTTTGCAGGTGCCATGTTTAACAGGTGATTGTAGAGCCGAATCTTTATTGGCTCACTCCTTCTTTTGGCATCTTTGAATTGTTGTTTTATGCTTGCACCTGTTCCCTGTTGCTGCCCTGAGGAGCTCACTTCTCCCAATGCTGCCCTGTCTTGCTCCTGTTGCAAGGAGCTGGCAGAAGCCTCCATGCTTGGCATTTCCTCCTCTGAGAAGGGATTTAGCCTTTGCCTCTTCTCAACTGTTTCAGTGAGGGGAGTCTCCCTCTCTCTCTTTCTGCTAATGTCCTCCCTTTGAGGGGTCTGGAGGACAGAGGAATCAAACTTGGAGTCTTGCCTTGGAGGTGCCACTGGCACTGTTTGTTCTTGGGTAGCCATCTGGGCCTCTCCTTTTTGCTTCTCCTAACCCTGTTGGTCTGCTTGTTGCTATTCCTGCTGGGGCTACTGTTGTTGATCCTGTTGGCCCTGTGGTTCCTCCATGATCTTTTCCTTGCCTTTGCCCTGATCTGTGATTTTCACTTCCTCTTGCTGTGTTGCAGAAGATGAAGCAACTACTCTTGTTTGAGGATGTGGCAGAGAAAGCACCTGAGAAGGACATTCCAAGTCAGCCATTTTTAATAAATGCCTTCTAGCTCTTTCAACTAGCTCTTCTTGAGACACAGGCTCTACTAAGGTGTTTTTCCTACACTTCGGTTGGTTAGCATGTCTCAGGATGTGGAACATGCTCTCATGCTCATAGCTAGAGAGCTTGCATCTCTGTCTTCTCAAGGATATAAAGTCGTTGGGGTCATAGGGCTTCCAAAGGAAGCTTTGTTTTAGGCCAAGGCCTTCCAACATCCTATCTGCTTCTTTCCATCCTTCTCTTCTATTTAGGATGAAGTGGCCTAGCTGGTTTCTAACTTTAAGCTGTGCCCTTTTTCCTTTTCCTGCAAAGTGCACCTAGTCGGCATTGCCAAATTGCCTGAAATACTCCAGGGCAAAGAGCCTCATGGGCAAAAATCTGGGCAGCTTGTATGGGCGCAACTCACACCCATATATCCTAATCACAGTGTGATGCTGGTAAAAATACCAATCTCCTATGCTGTAGGCACTGGACAGTTGCAGAATCCTCTGCATTTCATCAGAGAGTCTTGGAGGGGGTGTTGTCAAGAGTAGAGACAAGGCTAGATGAATGAATAAGTCTATGAACTCAGTATATGTATATGGTGAATATGCACGGATGTGGAAGACTGAGCTCCAGTATACCACTGATCTTGGGTTTCCTGCTGCATCCGTTCTCTTGATTTCAAAAGAGAACTTCTCATGTTGATAATACAAAATGAGATGATAAATATATGAGGTGTACCTCAACACTCTCTCTCTGGGTAAATGAAAAAATTGCTCATGTATCTTGTCCGATATATATGTAGCATAGTCATAACAAATGGGGGCCTTACCAGGGGAAAACATTGTCATCATTACTAGCACAGTTTCCTCTATGAACTCCATTGAACTGTACCCTAGCACTGAGCTTATCATGTATGCTAGGTCCAGGCCCAGTTGATTTAAATAGCCATCAAAGATGGGAGGATGCAGCACTGTGTCAGAATTTTCGATAAACAACTGATTAAGCTTTAGGATCTCTACCTCTGTGAGTACCTTGGCTCCTTGATTGATTAGGTCCAACAGGGATAAAGGAACCAATTTCCTTTGAGTTTTGAATTGGACCATCTCCCTGATGGCCTCAGGGGTGGTGTAAAATACAACTGCACCTTGTGGGTTGAGCACAGCCCTCTGCATAGGGTCATAACAGGCAGCACACAAGTGGATGAGTTTAGGGAACCGGTTGACCTGAGGCATCTTGAAGATTGGGAGGGAGGACTCCCAAATGCCTAGGATATCTGTTCCATCTCTGTGCTTAGCCCTGAGCTCATTTAACAAATGAATGTGAAACGTACATTTGGATCGGGCGTCCTCCGAGATTTGGTAATCTAGGTCTGCCAAATCTTGCCAGTCTAGCTCTCTCTGAGGAGCATTCAAGGGAGTAACATTAAGGGCTACTGATGCTGAAGGGGTATCCATGTCTGTTTCAAATGTTTCTTGAGCTGATGAGCGTGCTAACTGAGAAAAATGGAATTTGAGAGAAACACAGACTAGCAGGCTTGCTTTATAGCAGAATAGGATAGTACTGGGCTTTCTGAGAGTGCTTCTTGTGCAGTTTTAACAGACCTCCTTTGACAATTTAGGAGCAGGTTAATGAGTTCACGATTGCGCGAACAGAGAAGGGTTTTCACTAAAATTGAAGTGCAAAATGGCTCTGCCGATGTAATTGGACCTCAAATTGTCCAGGGGAGACAGGATATACTTGGTTTTGTGGTGAAATTTCAATGTTTTGCCGTGTCCTGGTGTGTTTTACAAGTGACTGTGAAAAAACCAGTTTGCAAGGAAATGGACAGGCAAATACCTGTTTAGCCAGTAGCTCGGGACGAAAGAGTAGTTGGGTTGGCGCTCTGAGCTTCCGCGGATGGTCGAAAGCTGGCTGGTAGATTGCTGGTCGTAGTTTGCATGCAGACAGCACAGAGGTCCTTTTCACAGAAAACAACAAAAAACGCGAAAAACCGTAAAAATATGGCCCTTTTTCTTTATTGGCGCGTTTTTGAATGACGTCAGCATGTGGGTCCGGGTTGGATGACGTCAGCAGGACGTCATTGGGTGACGTGGCGGCCTGAGACCGGTCCACGGGAGCGATGAGGTGGCGGCCAGGTGGGCGAATGGGGGACGAGGTGGGCGGTTGTGGCAATGACGTGGGAAACAGCAAGGCGGGGACGTGGGAAGGACATGTGTCGCCATATCGGGCCCCCTCCTGCATGGCAAGGAATCTGTCAGAGGGGGCTCCGACGGAGTTTGGCCGTGACACCTGTCCCCGCGTGACGCAAGCGTCTGACAGATATCGGAAGGTATCTGTCGGACTTCGGGGGCCTTCCGAAATTCATAGGAGCCGTTGATCTGCGGGAGCACGATCGGACGGTTGTCGGGTAATGGACCTGCACGGCAAATAAACTCCATCTTTGTTAAGGGTCGGACGTCGGGCCCCTCCGAAATTGGTGTTGACCGTAGACCTGGCAAAGCCGCGATCGGACGATCATCGGGTGGATCAATTGCACGGATGATAGCAGTGAGTGGGCGGGTTAAAAAATCATATTTCTTGGCAGGCGCGCCCGGCGGGACCCTCTGCTTCATAGATGATTTTCAAAGGTTTTGGATGGTTTTATTTATTGAAATCAAATTTGCCCGCGAACATTAGAAAACGGTAGAAACAAAAGAATTTCATGCAAAAATTTTTGTACAAAGTATACGAGGGCAAAACTATAGGAAAAGGGGGTTCTGATGAAGTTATATAAAAATGCACAAATTGGATCCCAACCTTAGGATAAGGCGGGGAAGGTATATTTTCATGATATTTCCGCCCTTTAATGGTTTAAGGGGGTCAAAAAAGGGTTTCTTTAAGGGTTTTTTAGGCAAAAATGGAGACTTGGGTAGGGGGATGGGTTCAGATGGAGAAAAGGGGTTGAACATGGGTTCTTGATCTCAACCAGATGTTAATTCAATTCCCAGGGAGTGGAAATTATGGCTATAGTGCCAAGGAGGGGATATTTATACAATGTGTGGGGTTTATACACCATGGTGTTATAATAATAGGGAAAATGAAGTATAGGGAGTTAAATAATAGAGTTAGCTGTTAATATGGGAGGAAAATATGGATGGGGATCAGTACAACCAAGTTTTCATGAAAACAACTTAGTGTAAAGAGTAGATCAAAATGAAAAGACTTTTGCACAAGAAATGTGGCTTTTAAAGGCCATAAGAACCATCATAAAGCTTTAAGTTTCTCTTATGTACACAACTTGTGAAGGGGTGTTAGTAATGAGTGATATACAAATGAAAAAGGAAGTTAGTCATGCTCCACTGTGTTACTTTGCTTGTACATGGTTAGCAAAGTTGATCTTGGAAGAAACACCACTTCTGCAACCACATCTACCTACCCAACTAGTTTGCCTAACATTTTTTATTCCTTCTTGGAGGGTGCACTTGGACTTGCAAACCCTTTGAGTGCCTTTTCTTTTGCATTGGCTTTTTTGCTTTCATTTCCTATCTAATACTACCCTTATTCCTTCCAAGGCCCCAGATTAAGCAGTTGGGGACCTTAGTTTCTCTACCTAGCTACTGATCTGCCAAGATTAAATAGTTTGGACAGATTTCTTTCTCTATTCTACAACATAAATTGAAAACATGGCATGA
>APFE031309577.1:25127-40155 GCA_000404065.3 Pinus taeda
TTCACTTAAATAAAACCTATTCTTGAAAATTAGGGTGAATGGAAGGTTGTAACTCCTAATTTCAAGGGCTAAATTTACCTTTTTTACCCTCACCCTTAAAATAAGGTGGGCTATTTGAGGCGATTTGTAAAAATATACTATGATACAAAAAATTGGCCCACTAAAAATTTAAAACCCCTTAATTTCGCCTAAGGGTGAAAATTCGCTCCTACTATGATACAAAATATTCGCCCACTAAAAATTTAAAACCCCTTAATTTCTCCTAAGGGTTAAAATTCGCCCCTAAAATTTTCCATGCTGCTCACCATGTGTGCTCTGTGTCAGCTATTGGGAAGGATCTTTAACTTGTACGGGCACAGTTTCATTCGTGAGTGCAAGATGCGCCCACTGTCATTCCTGATCTTGTTGCAACTCATTCGTCTATCTATGCAGCTTCATGTTCTTCCTTGAGTTGCTGCTTCAGCACATGCAACTCTTTCTTTGTTTCATTCTTTATCTTCACATGATCTTCATGTCGCGTCATCACCTCATAGTCGGAGTCTCCAAAGTTGCTTTCATCATCAATGGATCTGCTTGAGCTTGCAACCTTGTTCTGCCTCCATGTTGTCAACAACTCTCCTCTAGCATTTGTTGCATTTGGTATGTTGTCTTCAACTATTATTCATGATGTTTCTCACTATGATGTTGATGTTGTCATATCTTGATGTCTTCATGGGTAGGAAAGTCCATAGAAACTTGATCGACTGCATCCCCAAGTGTGCTTTGAACGATGTCTTTGTTTATGCTCTCCTGGAAACCATTGTACCTATACTATTGAGAGGCAGATGAACACCTACGATACCTGGAGACATGGAAACCCTCATGGAAAGAAATCTGTGAGTCGAAAATTGAAATGAACATGAGACCTAACTTGCAACATACATGGGTGAATGATCATGAAGGTTGCACAATTTTGGCCAAGAGGTCGGGAGAACGACTATCAAGACAGCACAAGACACAGTCTGGGTTGCTAGGAGACTAACTAACAGCTGGAACTGTGTAATTCACAGTCCATTCTGGCTGCAAACTACTAGAATTGCACAATGCGCAATTCCAGCTAGGAAGGACTATTGGCCCAGGGACAAATTTGTGCAATTTCCTGGGCCAAGCAGCCATTGTCCTCTAGAAATACACAAAAAAATACTAGAGGCCAATGCTGGGTAGGAATGCACATTTATGGAGAGGAAGCTGAGCCTTCCTTTCCCAAATTGAGAAATGCAGCCTTGGTGAAGGCAGAGCCTGATCCAAGGTTGACCCGATTCGCCGACGATAAACTGAAAGCAAGTAAGTCAGTGAATCCATGGCAACACTAAGTGATAGTAGAATTGATCAACAGTGAATGCAAAACATGAATGAAAGATTCAGCAAACAGATCAACATGCATGTGCGTGAGGCAGTTTGTCGATTGGGCGAACATCCGTGCAAAATAATTTCATGCATGCGACAGCAGTGAGGTAGCAACAAAAACTGAAACAGAGCTAGGAAAATCTAGTATATATGTAAATGATAGCAAGCATTCAAAGAAATCAAGAAAATAGTACTCCCACAACTGAAAATACAAAAAGTGACAAAAATGCAACATAAGGCATGGGCAACGGGCTTACCCCCAAAATAGTTGAGCTGAATGTGCCCATTGCTCCTAGATGTGATGTGGGATGTTAGAGCTGCAAGGTTGATGTGAGGAATGAGCTCTGTAGCGTCTGATTGATGAGTTTTGATAACATCGAGGTTGTGACATGCATGCCATGAATTTAGGGGAAGCGACACTTGGTGGGAGGTTTCAGAATTTCTCCTTTCATGTAACCTCTAATTGCTAAACATAGATCACTGAAATGAGGGATGCCTTTGCATGCTGCCTTGGGAGAAGTAGCCCATGCATGTAAGCCTATTTTTTTGTAGTATACCTAGGGGGGATAATATGGGGTACAAAGGGAGGTACCCAAGGGAATAATGTAATGGGCCATAGTAATAAATAAGGTGGTTAACCCATATCATGTAAGGACCACAAGTAGTTAGTAATAATGTTAATGGGCCCATGGTATTAGATAGATGGTATTGAGGAACCATAGTATTTTATGTATGGGCCTATATAGACGGCCAAGAATCCCCATTAGAAGATGTCAATGAATATTGTTAAATGAACAGGCACTATGGCTTGTGGAGTGTTCTCCTTCCTTAAGGAGTGAATGTATGGTGTTGCCCTACCTTAAGGGTTTGATCAATAAAGAAGTATTTATCTATATTTAGATCTTATTATTTCTTGTGTTTATTTGCATTTTCTTATATTTTTAGGTCAGATATATAACAAGTGGTATTAGAGCACTTTCTTGGGCAAAAGTGGAGAATTTTATTTTTTATTTTTTGCAGGAACTTTCTGGAGCAGCAAGTTTGTAGATCAAATATATACATTTTGGGGAAAAATCTGCAAAATCTAATTGCAGCTCTGGATTCTTTGTGAAAAAATACTTAAGTTCAAAAAAAATCTTCCAAATCAGAGTCTGGATGAAGGAGATATCGCTGATATAAAAATCAGTGGCGTTGCAGACATTTTTCGGGGTGACAAATTTGCAAATCAGATCGGTCTGATTTGGGGAAAAATCTGCAAAATCTAATTGCATATCTAGATTCTTTGTGAAAAAAAACCCAAACTCAAAAAAAAATATCGGCCAAATCGGAGTTCAGATGAAGGAGATATCGTTGATATAAAAATCAGTGATGTTGCAAACATTTTTCGGGGCGGTGAATTTGTAGATCATATCTGTATGATTTGGGGGGAAATCCGCAAAATCTAATTACATATCTTGATTATTTGTGAAAAAGTATCCAAATTCAAAAAAAAATCAGTCGAATCATAGTTCGAATGAGGGAGATATCGTTGATTTAAAATCAACTATTTTTTCAGCAATTTTTTGTGATGGCAGGACAGTTGCAGCGCGAATAGAAAATTCCAGTGCCTAGATCGGGATTTCTACCACATGCAAAGATGCACAATGGTTGTTTCATTTCTAAAAACAGGACATAATAGGGATTCTAAGCAATATTGATGGACTTGTGGCCATTTCAATTTTTTGCCAAGTAAGTGAAATGTTTTCAAAACACTCTTCATTGCGGATCTTAATTTTACAAGGAAAAATGATAGCCCTACGATTGAAGAATTCATACAGAGAAAAAAGTTCACATATGGGACATTTTGGAATATTTTAGTGGGGCTTAATATGAAAGATGAGGCTGCCAGATGGTGGTTCTTGCTTGACCAAACTGTCAGATGAAGAATTGGAAGGATTCCTTTTAGACAAATGGTCTCGTGCTAGAAAAAAGGAGAATGAGACATGTAAGGGGTTATTTTCTACAGGTGTCTCTTTATTGAAATTTCATGGATTGATTCAAAAAGAGAAGATGATTGTGTCTATAAATCCTAGCTGCAAGCATAATTTTATCAATGTTAATTTGGCAAAAAAATTGCAAGTCCCAGCCAAACACATTGAAAACACACAAGTTGATGATGAGGATGTTCAAGTTTATAAGGATTTGAATCTTTCTATGGATAAGTATGTGTTGCATGGTGATTTTTACACTTCAGATATGGATAGCATGGATGTTGTTTTGTGATATCCTTAGATGGAATCCGTGGGTACTATCAATATTAATGTGCAGAAGAAATTCCTGAAGCTCTGGTATAAAAAGAAGAAAATTAAATTACAAGATATTTCCATCAATAAACAGGTAGAGTCCATGGAGGTTGAAGCAAAATATGTTCTAGGGACTGACATATCAGATGATGAGCCATTGATGTTCGACAACCACACATAAACATCAAACCAGGTACCAGAAAAACAGGTAGAGGATGAAGCAGAAAATGTTACATCAGAGGGGGACTCAGTGATTGAAGTAATATTGAAAGATAAGAAACAACAACAGACACCACAATAGGTACTAGATACCCATTAGGCTCCATTAGGTGGTGAATTAAAGAAAGATACATTGTTGGTTAACACTTCAGCATATCACCACCCACATCACCCCGCAAGAAAACAACCAACAAGATGGCAACAATTTAACCACAAGGATAACAACCCCCGCATGACAAATAGAGAGGAGCGAAGATCCACCTACTACACATCAATAGAAAAGAGTTGCCAAAGTCAACTTCCATCTCAAGCAAGCGAGACGCCAGTAAGATTGAGGGTTCACCTTTCTCTTGTATGGTTAGATGCACGTGCATGGTACCAATGGACTACTCTTTTGAGTAGATCTTATTATTTGTGTTCTTCCCATGTTTCGGACACAAAACATGTTAAGGGGGGTGGAATGTAGTATACCAAGGGGGCATAATATGGGGTATAAAGGGAGGTACCCAAGGGAATAATGTAATGGGCCATAGTAATAAATAAGGTGGTTAATCCATATCATGTAAGGGACCACAAGTAGTTAATAATAATGTAATGGACCCATGGTATTAGATAGATGGTATTGAGCAAACCATGGTAATGACCCATGGTATTGTATGTATGAGGCTTATATAGAGGCTAAAGACTCTCCATTGGGAGATGTGAAGGAATATTGTATGAACAGGCATATGGTTTGTGGAGTGTTCTCCTTCCTTAAAGAGTGAATGTATGGTGTTGCCCTACCTTAAGGGTTTTGATCAATAAAGAAGCATTTCTATCTATATTCAGATATTGTTTTTCTTGGGTTTATTTACATTGTCTTATATTTTAATATCAGATCTATAGCATTTGCTCAATTCCGGAGGGAACTAATCAGCTCAGTTGCACATGCAAGAGACTGCTCAACTGCTAGAGAAAAATGTGCATTTCTGGTTGGGATTTAGGTTGGATGCCGAGGAGATTTGTGCAATTTATGGGCAAATAAGTTGACTCCTGCCCAAGAGATTTTCACAATTTTTGGGTAGAGCAGCTGATTGCTACCCAAATTTGTGCAAATCCTGGGCTGAATAGCCTACTGCTGAGAAAATTTGTGCAAATCTTGTTGGGAGGGTTAGTTGGCAGGATTGCGCAATCCTGGATGCCAACAAGCTATTAGAGAGGATTGCGCAATTCATAGAGGGAAGGTTGGTTTCCCTCCAGAAATGCGCAGTTTTCAAGGGGAAGCTGCTCAGCCTACAACTGGACCAAGTATGGGTGAGTAACCTGTGAGGGGAATCGATCAACTATGATCAACAGGTTGCCTTTGTGCGAGGAAAACATTGAAGCTTGAGTACTTAACGAAGCAAGGCAAAGTGTTGTGTAAGGTTGGTAGGGAGGCTCTAAAACAGGTTGAGGCAAAATTTTGGAGGGTGGTTGTAGTTGTTACAACACTTGGCGATACACTGGTAGAACTCTAGCTCTCTTCATAGACCTTATTCCTGAAAAACAAGTCTAACACCTCCGGAAGTGTTGTTCAGTTCTTAGCTCATCTTGGTTTCACACTAACTTGATTGTAAGATGTAGTATCTACCAAGCCCTTGGTCGATTAACACACATTCCAAGCCAAGGCAACACAATTGTTTCGATTGGGGTTGAGGGGTATATAGGTGCATAAGTAATATAGTCATAAGAGCCTTAGTTTCATCTCTAGTGTTTCTCTGCTACCAATAGGCCTAGATAGTACCCCAGTGAAGTCGCATAGGAACAAAAGCATGGCTCCGCTACCAGTGAGCCTGGTCAGTACCTCAACAAAGTTACTTGCCTCACCTCCCTGCGCAGGAAGCCTTTCTCTTCTTTCATCTTATTCATTTTGAATTTTGAATTTTTGACTTTTCATTTTTTTCATTTTTCACTGTGCATAGCACTTATTCATTTCAGAGGCGAAAGAGGGATCCTGACTTATTGAGAGCAGAAGAGGTTGTTCCAGCAGAGAAGTAGTTAATTGTATCTTTGACATGCTGGTTAAGGTTTCCCCCCTTACCTTACTTTACTTGACTGAGCTAAAAAGGGTTAACCCAAAAACAATCGACTAGAGAAGGCGACACTAGTTAGCATGCAAGGGTTGTGTTTACACCAAGGTTCACTTCAAACAATACGTATTTTCCTTCAGTGTATCATGAACTAAAAGTAACAAGCTCATCATATAGAGGCAAGATGATAGATAACCAAGTAGTGGTAGTTTTACAAGCCCTCTTATACTTTACCTAGCTCGCTTCAAGAGTCATACATGGTTTCGTGCAAAACTAACCTATGAACGAAACAAGTGAACAAACTAACAATCAAAAAATCAAAGCAAGAGTGAAAGAAAAAAATGAAAGGGAAGAAAGTAAACAAACAAGAAATCAAACAAACAAGAAAACACAGCACATAAGAAAACAAGCATGCAAGCAAACAACTGAAAGCAAGCACTACTACTACTCCTACATTAATAGTACATGGGCTTGATCACGTGAAGCGATACTTCCAATGCAGCCATCGGCGCACTGGTAGACACATTTTGGTGAAGGCTTCGTCCGTGAGCAACCCAATTCTGCGAACCAGCAAGCAAGAAAGATATAACAATGAAGACAACCACACTTCATGATTCAAAGTGCCCACGGGACATAAGTGAGTGCATGTGCGTGACGGGCAGTCCACAGACCTATCATGATGTTGTGTCACACTACGTGCAACTTTGAAGCATAAGCACACTCTTAATTGTGACATGCAAGCAAACAAAAGAAACAAAGATAACTTGCATCGCACACGAGTGCTTGCAATGTAAGACTCCTCCAATGCATGAGCAATGGGATCATGCAGTTTGAGTTGAGTAAGTGTGATCTGTGTGTGAGATGGATCTTCAATGTATACAGACAAGTGATGAGGAGCCTTGGGTGATTGAACAGTTTCATGATCAGAAGTGAGACCAACCCCAAGAGAGCGAGGACCTAACATAACCATCAGCTTAAGCTGAAGTACCTCGATAGTCTTGGGTGTCTTAACTTCATCATCAGGAAGATCATCATAAACCAGTGGCTTCAAAAGATCAACTACGATAGATTCATGATCATGATCAAAATTGGAAACAAATGGATCATGACCGCCATGATCAGAAAAATCAATGAATTCTTTGACATCCTCATGACCGGATGAATCAAACAGAGGGGTATATGAAAATAAGACGAACTCATCCTCTGTGTTTCTAGAAAATACAGATGAAGGATCAAGAGGATATTCAATGAATAACTTATCTTCTCCATTGTTGAATGATGGACTAGCATCCAACGAGTCTTGCGAGTGATCAACAATGGGTGCATCCGTGGATGAAGACACACATGCAAAATCATGGATGGCAAGTTAACCAAAGAAGCTAGGAAAGAACGGAGGGGGCTCGGATTGAAGGGAGTCATCCTTCGTCGAGTGTTGATGTTCAAGCTCCCACTCATACTCTTCATGAATGACAACCCATGTTGGTTGTGCAACACCAAATCCATCAATGGGTTGTTCCTTGTTCACAACAAGCGAAGATTCCATAATGGATGAACACAAGACAGCATTATCCAGAGGAACACCTGAGTGTGAAGACAAAGGTCGAAGAAAAGAATGCATATGGGAACTCGAAGGACTCACAACCAACTCTGTGTGAAAATTGAGTGGAGTGATGTTGGGAGGGTTTGAAGGGTGAATAGATGTGCAAACATGACCCTCAACATCACAGGGCGATGGTGGAACTATTGAATGAGAGGGAGGCGGACAGTCCATTGAGACAGTGCTTGCTTCCACATGGGATTGCGCAGCTCCATCAACGAATAAGGTTGAGCGAAGCTTGACATCAAGCTTCCTCTTGGGACAAATAGATTCCTTAAGACAATACTTGAATTGGTCCCATAGATAAGCAAACCTCATCTAGCTCCTCAGAGCCTGAAATTGCAAGTCACAGAAGCACTACCAAAAATCAATAACAGATTCATGCAGAGCCCTTTGTTGTTGTAACAGTTTCTAGTCAAGATGGTCTCGATCAAAATGATAGAACGTGTCTTCAATAAGATCACAGAAGTGCTCACATGAGTGCACAATGTTAGACAGTAGGCTGAGCACCCAAAGAAATGGAGATTCATGAAGTGTGTATGCGAGCAACAACTCAGTCTATTCGTCAGTAAAATCATCTTCCTCATAAATAATGGAAAGAAATTTATGTAAGTGCTTAGGCCAGGCCACTTCACCATCATACATTTGAGTCGAAAAGAGATTGAAAAGCTTCCCCAACATGGATACATCTTCATGATTCGAAAAACACCTCGGGGGAAGAAGAATGAAAGACTCCATGAAAGATATGCAAAGGTTCAAAACTAGATGAGAGGACACTTCTTGTCATCAGGCCCTCCTTCTAGCACTAGAAATGTTGACGTTGCTAGACCCACCAACATGTCAAGGGGATCTACCCGATAAGAAGTCCCAATTAGGCCTTAGGCTATTGGGTGTAGGAGTCCCAGCAGTGGGTCATAAGGTAATTCCTTGACTGCAATGTCGCACAGAGGAAAGTAAGATAGCTCTATCAGTAGCAAGGGTGTGACTGATGTAGAGAGTCAAGGAATGTGTACAATAGGTTCCAACACTTCGAAGGGAGAGGAAGGTGAAGGTGAGTTCTAGGTTGAAAGGGATCAGTCCCAACTCAGCTAGGAACACACCACACAAAAGACATGCACATATTCCGGTGGAACAGTCCACTCGGATGCGGCAATCACAACATACAAAGTAAGATAACATGAATAGCACTCATAGATCAGTCTGAGACTAGTGTGACAGTTGATATAGCAAGGTTCATGAGAAAGGTTTGTCTGCTGTCTAGTAGAGAATTCGACATGGATGGTGATAGCATTAATAACATATGAAACACATTAACAATAAGATTCATACAATTGCATACAAATCAGTGCATACACAAGCACGTAAGTTAAACAACATATATCATTAAGACAACTGGAATAGTCCAACTACAATAACAACATATGCATGAAAATGTGATGCCTCTTATTATATAAAGAAGTGTAAGTCACAATCATACAATATACCATGTAAACCTACTAGCCCCAATAGTGGAATGTTACAGCCACATCGCATGTTCCTCCAACGATATGTACTAGCTCCATGCAGTGGAGAAGCCAAGGCGCGTTACAATACTATCCAAGCCTTCTACAAAATAGTCTTAGTAGAAGCTTGGCTTACCAAAATCCTATACAATGAGTTATGAGGGATTATTTATAGCAAAGGGTGGGGTAACCCTTGAAATTCCCCTTTATGACAGTTCAACTACTCTCATGACTCTTCACCTACTCTATGAATATTACATCCAACTGTTGCCACTTGACTTACACTTGACATGACTCAACATTACAATGCACATGTACTCATGAGAGATGACATGGCTTAAGAAATCCTTGCAAGATGTCACTGACACTCGGTCCGATGTGGTGAGACCAACTCTTTGACATGCTTTTGATGGTGAATCTGGTGAGCTGATGCCAAGTTTGGTCGTCCATGATAATGTGTATGCATCTCATGGTGACATCTTGTTGAAGAGAACTCTTACCTCTGTTGCAACCAGTGCATTGGTTAGGCCCCTTCATCCAACTCGTCTGCTAACATGTACATGGTCTTCTTGGGTGTGGCTAAACTAGCAACACATTGATGCATAGTTTCTATGTTGATCCTCAGGTGTGTGCTAGTAGCCATGTTCATCAACTTGCTGAAGTACATGTTTAGTTCTAGTTGGACTTGCTTCTTTTCTTCACCTTGGTGAGTGCATTGAATGGGTTGGATTGCATGTGTGCACACAA
The DNA here is from genome assembly GCA_000404065.3 of Pinus taeda. Lineage (NCBI taxonomy): Eukaryota > Viridiplantae > Streptophyta > Pinopsida > Pinales > Pinaceae > Pinus > Pinus taeda. Next base: position 34,909 of record APFE031309577.1, read on the forward strand.
TGACATGCATGTTGCTAAATCCCTTGCTTGTGATCACCAACACTGCTCACCATGTTTGCTTTGTGTTAGCTGCTGGGAAGGATCTTTAACTTGTATGGGTGTAGCTTCATCCATTAGTGCACGATGTGCCCACTATTGTTCCTGATCTTGCTGCAACTCCTTCCTCTATCTGTGTAGCTTCATGTTCTTCCTTGAGTTGTTGTTTCAGCACATGAAACTGCTTCTTTGTTCCATTCTTTGTCTTCACATGATCTTCATGTCGCACTGTCACCTCATAGCCAGAGTCTCCAAAGTTTCTTTCATCATCAATGGATCTGATTGAGCTTGCAACCTTGTTCTACCTCCGTGTTGTAAATAACCCTCCTCTTGCATTTGTTGCATTTGGTATGTTGTCTTTAGCTACTATTCATGATGTTGCTTACTGTGATGTTGTTGTTGTCATATCTTGATGTCCTTGTCTATGAACAACTTGATGTCTTCGTGGGTAGGCAAGTCCATAGACACTTAATCGATTGCATCCCCAAGTGTGCTTTGAACAGTGTCTTCATCTCTTCTCTCCTAGAAACCATTGTACCTATACTTCTGAGAGGCAGATGAACACCTGTGATACCTGGAGACATGGCAACACTCATGGTAACAAATCTGCCAGTCAAAAATGAAAATGAACATGAGAACTGACTTGCAACATAACTGGGTGAATGATCATGAAGGTTGCACAATTTCAGTTAGGAGGTCAGGAGACCAACTGCCAAGACTGCACAAGGCACATTTTGGGCTGCTGGGAGACTAATTGACCACTAGAGGTACACAATGCACAGTCTAGTCTGGTTGTTGACTGCTGGGATTGTCCAAGGCGCAATTCTAGCTGGGAAGGACTGCTGGCACAGGGATAGATTTGCACAATTTCTTTGGCCAAGCAGGCACCGTCCTCCAGAAATGTGAAAAACAGTCCTAGAGGTCAATGCTCAGTAGTAATGCACATTTCTGGAGAGGAAGGTGAGCCTTCCTTCCCCAGATTGCACAATCTAGCCTTGGTGAAGGGAGAGCCCATACCAAGGTAGGCCTAACTCACCAATGGGCAACTAAAAGAGAGTAAGTGAGTGAATACTTAGCAACACTAAGTGATAATAGAAATGATCAACAGTGCATTAAAAACATGAATGAAAGATTCAGCAAGAAGATCAACATGCAGGTGGGTTAGGCAGTTCAGCGGTTGGGTGAGCGTCCGTGAAAAATAGTTTCATGCATGCGACAGTAGTGAGATAGCAACAAAAACTAAAACAGAGCTAGGACAAGTTAGTATAAATGTAAACGATAGTAAGCCTTCAAAGAAATCAAGCAAAAAGTATTCCCATAAGAGAAGACACAAAAAGCAATAGAAATGAACCACAAGGCATGGGAAGCGGGCTTACCCCCAGAATAGCTGAGCTAAATGTGTCGACTACTCCTAAATGTGATGTGGGATGTCAGAGCTGCAAGGTTGATGTGAGGAATGAACTCTGCAGCATCTAGTTTAGGAGTTTTGATAACATCGAGGTTGTGACGTGCATGTCATGAATCTAGGGGAAGCGACACTTGGTGAGAGGTTTCAGAATTTCTCCTTGCATGTAACCTCCAACTGCTAAACGTAGATCCCTGAAACGAGGGATGCCTTTGCATGCTACCTTGGGAGAAGAAACCCATGCATGCAAGCCTTTTTTTCTCAGTCCCAGAGGGAATCAGTCAACTTAGCTGCACATGCAAGAAACTGCTCGACTGTTGGAGAAAAATGTGCATTTCTAGCTGGGAGTTGGGCTAGCTGCCCAGGATATTTGTGAAATTTCTCGATAGAGTAGCTGACTGCTACCTGGATTTGTGCAAATCCTGTGCTGAACAGCCTAGGGCTAGGAAAATTTGTGCAAATCCTACTGGGAGGGTTGGCTGGTAGGATTGCGCAATCTTGGAGCCCAGCAGGCTATCAAAAAGAATTGTGCAATTCTTGGAGGGAAGGTTGGTTGCCCTCTAGAAATGCACAATTTTCAAGGGGAAGTTACTCAGCTTGCATCTAAACCAAGTCTAGATGTGTAGCCTGTGAGGAGAATGGATCAACTGTGATCGACAGACTACCTTTGTCCGAGGAAAACACTTGTTACATAGTAATTTGTCACCATTGGTCACCGTCCCTGTTACCCCTGTTTTCGTACATTGGAGGATACATTCCGGGACCTGTGAGCAGTGACATAGCCTAAAAACACTTGCATTATGTTCCCCTAAGTATGTACTTCATGTTCCCTGAAGACACCTTCTGCAAATTATCCCCGAAAAGTGCCCTTTTTCCATTGGCGCAGGTACACAGTGTCTTTTCCGCGCCAATCACTGAGATCCTCAAAAAGGGGCGCGCCCATTGGCGCTCTGTCCTAGAACAATACTCGCGCCAACTAAGTTTGGTAATGATTTTTGGCAAAAGCGCACCCATATGTTTTTTCCTTTCAGATCATGAAGTCTTTTGAGGGAAAAAATCCATCTGATAGAGGTTGAGAGTCATCATCTATCCTTGACATCTATCCTCAATAGCTTTTCGGAGATAATGTCGATCCACAATGGGCGTCCTGGTGCATTGAATCTTCCTCCCTTCTCGATTTATAAAAGTCTGTCCTCATGCATTAGACAAGCTAGTTCTTGGAGTTCTGGAGGTCTGGAGTTCTTGGAGTTCTGGAGTTCTGGAGTTTTGGAGTTCTGGAGTTCTGGGTTCTGGAGGAATGCTAGTTGTGATTATGCTTGTCTGGAGTGATAGTAAGAGTCTTGAAGCATAGGGAGGTTATGCTGCCGGAATCCTAAGAGAGAGAAGGTCTATTGCAAGGCATACATAGCTGCTCGCCCAGCCAGAGAAGGACTCAGCGTCAGAACATTGGTTGTATCTTTCTCTTTTTTTTATTAATAAAAGATAGATGACTACTGTTATGGTTCCATTCTCATTTGTCTAATAATGGTTAATGTGAATTACATCCTTTCTGACTGATGTATAGTTGCTTTTACTATATTTCACGCTTTTGTTTGTTCTCTCTTTGCATGTGCAGGTGTCCATCTACGAGGATAGTGGAGGATCGTGACCGACCAGAGCAAAGGAGCGAGAGCGGCATCTCTTCATCAAATGATAGCGGTGGAATCCAAGTAGGTGCTCATTACCCACTTTTTAATTGCAACTAGGAACTTGCAGGGTAGCATTGATTGATTGTTGCTAGACCCATTTTGGGCTAGTGGGATCGCCTCTGTCCGCAGAGGGGATTTACCTGTTCAACAATTTGGCGACTCCGCTGGGGAGAAGCTATTTGGAGTTTGTCTTGCATGTTAGTTTTCTCTTGCTTGCCTGAGTTAATGAGCTTTCTGGGTCAGTCTCGTTTATTTTTTGGGTCAGCAAACGTGGTTGGCACATTTTTTCCTTTGACAGTCGCGCCAGTTGGCGCATGTTGCACAACAGGAACTCGCGCCAATTCCTGAATAGTGCAAGTTACAGATTCACAGTCGCGCCAGCTCTGTGAATTTTTCCAGTTTGTTAGTTGAAAGCTCCTTATACTCGAATTTTTGTTTTTCTATATCTTTTGCAGCTTCTGGAAGTATGTTAGACCTTTGTGTGACTGGTTATTACTTTTATCCTTCAGTTGTTTGCTTATTTCTATCGATTTTGTATCCTAGCCCTAGAACACCTAGTGGCTTTGCATGTCGAGCCTTCTGTGGGAAGTTGTGGTTTGATAATCCAGTCAACTTTTTGGTTGTTTTCTGCATTCATCTAGTGGTTGTGAAAGTTTGGTATTCTATGCTTCGAGTGATTCACTTCTAGCTTGTTTGGATTTTGCTTGACTTCATCTGAACTTAGATCACATGGTTCATTGAGAGTCTTTGTGTTTTTCCTTGCTTTGACAGGTCACCTTGATTTGCACTTGATTGGTTCTTAGATTACATTAGAATCATCTTGTGTTTGAGAATTCTCTTGCATAGATCACACTTGCATAATTAGAATTCTCATTTTTGCGTAGATTACGTTTGCACACTTTTCAAGTGAATTGTGCATAAATTACAAGCGATTGCCTTCCTCCTTTGAATTCCTTTTTGTCTTTGTTACACTGAAATTTGTCACCATGACTATCTGCAGTTAATATGGTTCCATCAATAGTCATATTATCCTCCTTGTCAAGCCTCATACCTCTGCTCTTCATGTCAAACTTCAAAAAGAGAGAAAGTCACTTAAAAACATGTTTATCTCTGGGTACGCAGGTTCTCTCTACCTTGCCTGCGTGTACGCACTCCAAACACACTGTGCCTGCATACTTGTACGCTCTGTAAGCCAAAGGATGGGTGCGTACCCCTGTAAAGGTCAAAAGGCGCGAGTTTCATCTTTAAAAAGTTACTTGTGGTCACTTCTAGAGCCTTCTAGAAGAGTGTTTGACGTGTATTGAGCGCCTCCAGATGGTTCATGCATCCCTATGATAAGGAACTTATCCCATCAAGAGAGGAGCTACCCCATCCAAAAGAGGGAGTATCCCATTGATGTTGGAACTGAATAACTTCCTCTAGAACACTATAAATACAGGCATTGGGCCAGAGGAGGGGAGGTTGAAAGTTGAACATTCCAAAGGGTAAATGCTGCTGGAATTAGGACTTCCATTGTTAACTTGTGAGGAGAGATTACCATCCTTTCTTGTTGCCATATTGGAAGTGGGTGAGCTTGTCAAAGTAGAGGAAATCTCTTGTTGGACCCTGGGAGGAGCTTGCACAACACCAAGGCTCAGGTTGTAATGGTTCCTTTTTTGTTTTCTTAATACAAATAAGTCCATTCTTCTCAATGATTTGTTGTTAATGAATTATTTCATGTACTCCTTGGTCTATGTGATGAATATGCTTTGTTTTATGAAATATTCAGGTGTTATGTAATCGTTTGCCGTGTTAGTGTATGCAGGTCTTAAAGTGAAGGAGGAGATCATCTGGATCAGCAAGGCTGGACTGCTACAACAAGCGTTGGACCTAAGGTAAGATCGGAAAAAACTTGGTTTCTCATAGAATAATGTATGTTTAGAGAAGGATTGCTCTTGTTTGGTTTGTTTGTCACTAGAGAGTCTTAGACTCCTAGGGAGGTTAGGTTTGTCCGCAAAAAATAACTCTTTCCGCATGACAGATTGGCGACTCCACTGGGGAATCCATTAATGTGATTGATTTTTCCTTTGAGCATTACTTTGATCTGAAAAGAGTCTTGTTTCTTTTGCTTTTTGGTTG
>APFE031309586.1:0-11203 GCA_000404065.3 Pinus taeda
ATGACTGGTGAATCTTGAGATATGTGTGACTTCCTTGCACCCACTTGAGGACATGGCTCTATAAGCACTCTTACTCCTCTTTTCATCTTCAACCTTGTAAGCATTAGAAAACACTTGCAAAAAAATCAAGCCTTCAAAATAACCATGAGCTCTTATACCAAACTGATTTGTTTTATAAACTTGATTATGATAGGAAATACGAAGTAAAATTTAATGCCTTTTAGGAAATGGATCACATTGCAAAAGAATATAAAATAATTGCTTTAAAACTCAATTTCTAGGATAATAACAAAGACAAATTTCCATACACAGTAACATGAGAAAACAACATGATAAAGGAGTTCAACCCTCTTCGGCTACATCTCCTCGTCTAAATTCCAATGGGGGGGCCTCTTTCATTAAGTGCTCAAATTTATGATTACATGAATTTATAGTGCTTATAATCTAAAATTGATGTTTGGAATGACTCCAGAATAGACAAAAAACCCAAGTTGGGCTGTTCTTGTGTTAAATTTGGCAAAATATTGAAGAATTTATGATCTAAAGAAGTTTTGTCACTTACTTCTCTAAAACTGGACTCCCCTACTAACCTTTCTACAAATTCCTCCTTTTCTAGACCCACCAAGCGACATTTTCAGCCAGCGCCGATGTGATTCATGGCATTTTAGTTATATTTTTTCACCTTGTTTAATTGCGCCATGAACCCTATGGGCATAAAAATTAAACGACATGGCCATACACCCAAAGGCTGGGGCTAACCACCCACCCTTGTCAGCATAACCCCCATGTTCTCAAGGCATGATTCCAATGTTACATAGAAACTAGGGTTGGCCTTCAAATTCTCACACCGAACTGCTTGGCACCTTATCTACTAGGGTTGGCCCTCAAATTCCCATGCATATGACCTAGGCTAGGGCTAACCTTTAGCCCCTCATCTACTAGTGCTTCTCAACCTCCTCTATCAGTACTGTGGTCACTCATGCGACCAAAAACTAGGGCTTATCCTAGGCCCCCTCTGCCTCCCACTCTGTTCCCTTGGGGTTAGATCCTATGAATGGCCATGGGACCAAGGCTTGAGGCCTATCCCTAGCCCCCTTCTCTGAGCACTAGAATCTACCTCAGCCTTGGTTATGTGCTTTGTCTCGTGACTCTAAACCGACACTAAGTCCTACGCCATTGGCCCCTTTGGATGTGTTTCTGTGGGTGTGAGGTGACCAACGGCCTGTGCTTAGCCTCATCCCCATTCCCCATCTCTCATTTGTCAAAAGTTCAAATAGGATTTTGTTCCTACATAATAAGAACCACCCCTAAACCATTGGTAAGTATCTCATTTTTCTGCTCCTAGGTCATGATTTTGACAATTGTGGGTGCCTATTCAAGCCATGAATGAAATTTTAATCAACCCCAAGTTACCACATGGAAGCTTAGGATTGGGCCCGGTGGCACCCATTCATTGGTTCATCCAAAACCATCCAAAATTAAATCATAAAATGTCAATTTGAGTCAATCCGATGAGGCCACTTAGTAGCATTCCATTAGCCTAAGAAACACAGTCATCCTATCGAGTGAGACTGCCTAGTCAGTGTATGGACTTCTCAATCAACAGTCCTACATCCAACTTGAAATTTTTTTACATGTTTGGGAAAACGGTCAGAATGTGATGTGAAGATTATATGATATTCGTTTTGAGCAATTCAAGTTGTGTTGGATTTAGGTTAGTTAGATATACATTGTGGCACTGGTTGTGATCACTTTTGAAGACATCCATTTTTTAGCACTTTATCGATCCCTTGGATCATCAACTCCATTAACAATTCTTACTCTAGAAATATTAAAGGAGATATGTTGAGAATAATTCTAGCTTATGCATGAGGCATTTCAAGAGAGAATATCTTCGATTATTATAGGAGTGTAGATCTACATGAGTGACTTGGATAAGGTCGATGGTTGGGATACGATCATTATGATATTAGCCCTTCAATGTCATTTTCAGTGAATGCCACTAAATCCCATATAATTACGCAAGAATTCATGAAATACGTGAAGATAATGGGTATCCCTAAGCATTCCATATTCAGAATAACCAAGAAAAAACTGCTTCACATTTTATATGTTACAGTTGATAAGAAACTAGGTGATGATTATTACACATCTCTGCAGAAGACAGACCACGTCATGCCTCTGATAAATTTGCTCCATGTAGTTATTTTCATCAATCGCGGTGTATACATGGAAAAAGTGGACATCTCACTAATGAAGTAATTCATCACATTTGAAGGCATAGGGGCAAACAAAATGATGATCTAATGGGGAGACAATCTTAGGAATCAAGAATCCAATGGTCGCCTCATGGGCACTTACTTCTCTACAATGTTTGCAGGAAATTCTCCTTACTTGATTTGCAAAAACTTAACTCTACAAGAGTGCAACCCTAAGGAGATAGTGTGATTGTGAAGATCTTAGTAGGAGCTTGAATGGTTTATGACTGAAGAATTTTGGAAATATGAATATTTCAATGTTCAAGTCTTGGGTCACAATCAATAAGAAAAAAAAATGAAACTTTATTTTCTTTTAATCAATTTTTATGTCATCCTTTGTATTTGTTTGAGCGTCCAAGTTTGGGGTGTGAGTTGATGTTGTAGTATGTTATCATATTGTGTAAAAATGGAATGATGTAGAACCACAAAGAATAAACCAACTATTGAATAAACTAATGTGACCGGTCCCACTCCAAAAGTATTAGTTATAGGTAGTTCTTAATAAATTCAAGATGGTGTGACCTGTCATGCGCTGAGAGCATAAATACATTTTATTTTATATAAGGTCAAGTTGTATAATTGTCTTCTAAATGCATTATGTACCCATAATGGTATCCTAGACAACTGATGAATACTATGGAGGGCCATGGATTCAATATATGGTGGTTGTTGTATAGGATGGTTCAGTGTTGGTACTAACATGAAATACTTTGGGAGGTTAGGAAGCATCAATTCTGCAAAGTATATCAACGATGGTGAGAAGCAGTTATGTCTTAAATGGATCAAGTGGGAATCTCTAAAGTGTGGTGAAGAAAAGAGAGAAAACCATGATATTTTTAGAGTGGATGTAAATGATAATGAAGACAAGTTAGACAAAGATCATTTTTGTTGTTGTAACATTTGTTTTCAATATTTATTACATGTAAGCATTAAGGGAGGGTTTTTGAGTAATGTTTCCATGTGTGCCATGTGTATTACAGGTTCTCCATGAGAGTTCTGAGGTGTTATTCAAGAAATGGTTGTTTCCCATGAGTATGAGTTGTACTTGTGTCATGTCTCATCATAAATCCACCTTCCTAGGATCTAGATTAGTTGAAGTCAGTAATTTATATTGTTCTATATATAACCTTTGTTAGATAAATTAAATGTACGTTTGACTTATGTTCTATGCAATCATTCTACCTCACTCGCTTCAAATCTCTAATACCTATACGAGAAATTTGGCTAGTTCTCTTTTTAGTTTCATTTTTGTATTATAAAAAATAAGTAAATTGTAATTTCTATCCATCACATAATATAGTAATTAAAAACTTCTTTAAAATTTTAAAACCAAAACATTATAATTAATAAAAAGTGATTGTTTTAAAGCATTCTATTTTCAAATCAAAAACGGTATGAATAAATCCATAATTATATTCATTCTATTTTAAACAATTATATTTATATTATATAAATATTAAACCTAATAATAAATATATTATATATATATATAAAAGATTCCCCTTCTGGTCAAAGTATTATAAATAAATAAAATTATACATTTATTTTCAAGTATGCCAAACATAAAATATAAAAGAAAATTAAATACAGAAAATAGTGGATTAATAATATAACAATAAAATATATAGTACGAAACAGCGGGATTAGAAATTTATAAATAAATAAAAATACATTTATCTTTCAATAATCCAAACATAAACTATAAAATAAAATATGATACAGAAATTAGTGGAAAGTACTTAGAAGTGGTAGAAAATACTTAACTATGTTCTACTATGTTCTCATATATAGTCCCTGCCCGCTCACGGGCCTGGCAGGGACTATAAGTTAATCGTTTTGGCCGTTACATTAGTTCACAACGGAATCCATAAAATACAGTAACAACAGTACCATTAACCATTTCAACTTATATTCATAAATCAATTTTTTGGACAACAAATTTTCACCATCTTATTTGGCCTCACATCGAGGCCAGGGTCTGGCCAAACTTAGGATAAATCGTGATTTAAGATTTGGATTCAATCAATTTTTTGAACATGGGAACTAATGCTAAGTTTCCTTAGCATTAATCCCCTAACATTTAATGTTAGGAATACTTATTGCCGATGATATCTAATAAACCATGGTTGCTGCCCGATGCCCACCTTGCCGCCGTGTCGAAATTGCCGTGGCGGGCGTGTCAATTTGCATGGAGGCAACCGACTTTACTTGCCTCCCTTAAAACGGCCTTCGTCCATCATGCTTCTGCAACGGCCTTCGTCCATCATGCTTCTGCTGAGTCCATCTTGCTTCTGCTGCAACGGCCCTTCTGCTGCAACGGCCCTTCGTCCATGCTTCTGCTGCTAGCATGCAACGGCCCTTCTGCTAAAAACAAATCAGCAAATACACTTCTGCCTTGCTGAGTTTTCCAACCAGCTGACTCTGGTAACATTGTTTTTCTGCTCCCTGGGCCGTCTTATGTTTGATCTTGCATCTTTTTCTGCATTGAATCACACATTTAGTTGTCAGTCATTCACTGCAAGCTTATGTTTTCCATCTCTTCTAAATATTATAATCATATTCCTATGTATATGAATATATTGAATATAATAATATAAATAGGCACGAGGCATGCAATTATTTCTATACAATAACATGTTATATTGTCATTCTCATGCCTATATGACATGCTTTTTCAGGTACGTTTTTAGAACTCCTGGAACCATATATTTTAAAGGACATGCTTGGCTGTCTACCTCCTGAGGTAATATAAAGACATTATTATGAATTAGTCAATACTTTTAGTATCTTCATGGTAATTGTAACTGGCTCTTCTCATGCAGAAGTTACTAATTATTTCAATTTGTTTGAACAGGTGACAGGAACCACAACAGTAAAGCCAGAGACGTTTGGGTGCAAGACGAAGTTACCTGGTATCTGAATATGCTCGATTTGCAAAAAGCATCCTGCCTTCTCCACGCCCGAATTCAACTGTTCAGGTAAATCCAACCAGTTCCACTGCAATTGCAACAATTCAAGCTAATTCTGAATTTTCTAATAGCTCAGTAATTTTGCAAGTATGTTACTGAATATGATATAATCCAAATTAATGCCAGACTGCGAAACCGCGGAACCTACTCTACGACAATGCTGTTCTCTATTTGTTAAAAGTCTCGGAGATTTTATTCTTATATTTTTGCATCTAATTTGCCTATAATTATGTAGAGATTGGTTAGAACAGTAAATTTGAGTTATGAATTTTTCATAATTCAAACCGTTTTTTCAAATGTCAAGTCGGTTTAAACTACAAAAATTAAAATTTGACTATTTTTTATCAAATAATTCATTCAAAAATAACTAATTCTATGTATTTACCTGGGTGGAAGTTAATAACAGATACCGCTACCAGTAAAGTTTGCCCGGCCAGCAGAGTTTAGTCAGCAGAGTTACAGGACACCACTGCCCACAAAGAACCAAATCATGCTCATTATTATCCCTATAAAAACAGGGCATGCTCAAGAATGGCGGAATCTGTTAGTGAAGTGCTGAAAATTAGCAGGAAAACATGCTCAAGAATCTAATATTTTATTCTTTTAAACAGGGCATGCTCAAGAATGGCGGAAAATTAGCAGGAAAACATGTTTATTCTACCATTAAAACAACAAAACCCTTAGCTTTCATATGGCCCAAGTGGATGCAAAAATGTAATTTGCTCTATGCATTAAATCGTTTAGAACAGGAAACTACATCTGTTCATTCTGGGTTTTTGTCAAATTCTGACTAGAATAAACAAAATTACGTGAAATTGTTGCCTGAACGCAGAGATCGAGGCCAAAAATTACCTCTAATCCTATGAAACTTCACTCTAATAGCCCCCAATGTTGTTCTCTGTTGAAAAAGAAGAAATAAGCAACAGGCTTCTACAAGGATTAAATGGTATCGATAGCTCGGCCCTTGGTAAAGACTGCGTCTGAACTTCACCTGATCCCACGACCGCGACGCTGCATAGCGCACAATAACAGTTTCAGAAAATGGGCACAAACAGAACTCTGTGCAGGGGATTGATGAACAGTGAATGGACTTCCGATGCCTGCTTCTGTGGCCTGGAAACTCCAGCAAAGTTCTGTGGACTGCAGGATCGTAACAAATTCATACGGAAAAGATATTGCTGAGAGACGAAGCACCAGATCCATGACCTGCAATACTTCTTGCGGAAACGACACGGGCTCCCCTGCTGAGTAGTGAATCGTTGCGCCGTGCGTGAATAGCAGGTGGTAAGTCCTGAATTTCAGAAGTGAATAGTTGCGCCCTGCCTGAATAGCAGGTGGCTTGCATGCACGTGGCTTGCCTGGCTTTACGGAGGTTTATATATGTACAACTCACGTAATCTGCATTCATCGATTGGGATGGAAAGCCCCCTTCCCATTAATTTTGGCTTTGCAAACCTAAAATCAATTATATAATGAATTTTTAGCTTTTTAAACATAAAGTCAATTGCCTTTGCATGCTTATAAATAATTATATAATGAAGTTTTGGCTTTTTCAAACATAAATCAATTCTACAATGGATTGGGATGGGCATCTGGCCTCGCCCATTACTTTCGGCTTTCCACCCATACGTACAACAAGATTGCTTTAAAAAAGGGCGAATATACATAGTTTGTTTTCGCAGTAGTCTGAATCAATTAATTACAGATTGAAAATGCAAATGGTCCCTTTCTTTATTATGTTTACATATATTTCTGACATTACGCTTTCATTACTGGCCACGCATTAATTTACTTAATAGAAACTGCGCAAATCAAATCTTCGGAGTGCAACACTTAACGCAACTTTTAAAACAGCCCTTATTGAATGGCCCTATCTTTCAGTAAGATCGAGTATGTGAGTTACATGCAAAGGAGTGCTGCTTTATTCATAAAATGGGCACAAACAGAACTCTAAAATGGTCCCTTTCTTTATTATGTTTACATATATTTCTGACATTACACTTTCATTACTGGCCACGCATTAATTTACTTAATAGAAACTGCGCAAATCAAATCTTCGGAGTGCAACACTTAACGCAACTTTTAAAACAACCCTTATTGAATGGCCCTATCTTTCAGTAAGATCGAGTATGTGAGTTACATGCAAAGGAGTGCTGCTTTATTCATAAAATGGGCACAAACAGAACTCTGTGCAGGGGATTGATGAATAGTGAATGAACTTCCGATGCCTGCTTCTGTGGCCTGGAAACTCCAGCAAAGTTCTGTGGACTGCAGGATCGTAACAAATTCATACGGAAAAGATATTGCTGAGAGACGAAGCACCAGATCGATGGCCTACAATACTTCTTGCTGAAACGACACTGCAATACTTCTTGCGGAAACGACACGGGCTCCCCTACTGAGTAGTGAATCGTTGTGCCGTGCGTGAATAGCAGGTGGTAAGTCCTGAATTTCAGAAGTGAATAGTTGCGCCCTGCCTGAATAGCACGTGGCTTGCATGCACGTGGCTTGCCTGGCTTTACAGAGGAATTGTGTAATTTACCATTCGGGCTGGGGCAGGGACTAGCTGCCCCGCCGCCATCCTTGTTTTGGTTTGTATTTTTTTAATTTAATGATCGGCTTTTTTGAACCCAGGGTAATTAATATTATCCTTTTTAAATTTAGATTACTTTTTGCTATATTCTGCTTTGATTTCTAAATTTAGGTAACTTTTTGCCTTTATGGGCTGTCTTCTTGAATTAAAAGCGTTGTCTTCTTGAATTAAAACCGTTTCCTTGATAGCGGTTTTGAATTAGTGTTTTCCTTGGTGTTTCCTCCGTATGTTTGTTGGGAGAGCGTGAGACTGAATATATGATATGATGGCCGTGCGTTCGATCAGTATCTTAGATGGAAGAGCGTGAGATTGAATATTTTTGAAGGTCGTGTGTTCCATCTGTATCTTTGTATGGGAGAGCGTCAGACTGAGTATATAAAGATCATTTGTTCAATCTGTATCTTTGTTGAGAAAGCTACAGACTGAGTATATGAAAGTTGTGTGTTCGATCTGTATTTTTGATGGAGGATCAGACTGAAGCTCTTTGAAGGTCATGTTGGATCGAGGCGCAACGCACCTACCACTTCATAACAATACATCCAATCACGCTGGAGGTAAGAATTTTTGTCAATTCGAATTATGTTAACATTCTTGAGCCATGCGTATTCTTCTTCGATCTTGTTTTAAAGTTCTGTCTATAATTTTTTCATGCAACTATGGATATTCTTTATGGATAATTTTGTTTGCACATTTGAAGCCATGCCTCTTTTTCGAGCAATATGGTTTATAATTTTTTTTTGCAACTATAGTTTATGGATAATTTTATTAGCACAATCATTGTTTTAAAGTGTTGTTTAAAAAAAAAAACTGCGACTATGGATATCATTTATGGATAATATTGTTTGCACGAGCACTGGTTTAAAATTATTTTTTCGGCAACTATGCCAATATTTTATTGATATTTTTCATGTTCCATTGTAGTTTTGTTTGCACATCGAAATGTCTGAACACTTCGCCATCGAGATTCACCCTCAATTAGTATATCGGCCCGATTCTTTCACTGAATTTTTGTGGTTACTCAAACATCAATCATAGATACTGGTAGCCCGAAAATTATGATAAAAAAATGTGATTACGAATTTGATTTCATAGAAGTTCTTGCAAACATTCACCTCTTTCCGGGTTTGCCAAATGACGGAGTGGAAATGTTTCTTGGTTCGGTGATACACTTTGATGTCTCATATTTCAACTCTATTTGAAACTAGACACAATTTTTTTTTAATTGGAATTGGAACTTTGGCTTGGATATTTTTGAAATCTTTAATATAAAATCAACCTTCTAAATTGTATGTGTAAATATAAAAATATATTCTTAATACTTTTAAATATAAACATGTAGAAATATGAATATGTGAAAAATAACCATTTTTTTTCAAATAAAATATGGAAATGTTGTTGTGTTAAACTATACTCCACTTCTATTATTGGGTGCTCATTTTTTATTTTCACCACTCTAACAAATTTAACATTGAAAAGCATAAGTGACCACACATAATTTTTATTACCTTTGTCATAACTTTGTTAGTGAAATCCTGAAAATAATAGTTGACTTAAACTAGAAAACTAAATTAAATTTTATTAATTAAATCGTTGTTCTCATAATTACTTATTTATATTGCAATCTTTTATACATATTATTTGTTATACTATCATGTATATATTGTTATATATAGGTGGAGGTGGTGGTGTTGGCGGTGGATGTGGAGAAGTTGTAGGAGGAGGAGGAGGAGGTGGAAGTGAAGGAAAAGGTGGTTAGGGAGGAGGTGGAAGAGGAGGTGGAGGTGGTGGTAGAGGTGGAGTATGAGGAGGAGGTGGAGGAGGAAGAAGAGGAGGTGGTGCTGTTGGTGGAGGAGGTGGCAAAGGGGGAGGTGGTGGAGGAGGAGGAGCAGTAGGAAGAGGTAGTGGAAGAGGAGGAGGTGGAGGACAAGGAGGAGGAGGAGAAGGTGGAGGTTGAGGTGGCAGAGGAGGAGGATGAATTGGAGGAGGAGGAGGTGGTGGTGGTGGAGGAGATAGAGGTGGTGGAAGTGGAGGAGAAGGACAAGGGTGTCAAGGTGGAGGTAGAGGTGGAGGTGGTAGAGGAGGAGGTGCAAGTGGAGGAGGAGGAGGAGGAGGAGGAGGCGATGGTGGAGGTGGTGAAGGAAGTGAAGGAAGAGCCGGAGGTGAGTCTCTACCCCGCTTTCGAGTCCACCGGATTATGGCGGAGACTTCCTTTTATATCTCGCGGCAGCAGAATCAACCATTGGTATGGCTTTGGTTCAAGAGGACGATGCTCTCACCGAGAACATGATTTATTATTTGAGTCGTGGCTTAATACGCCCTGAACTTCGCTACTCTCCGGTAGAGAGATTGGCCTTGGCAACCGTTCATGCTATCGAGCGACTCTGTCATTATATATTGCTACGCAAAACCTTTTTATTAGCGGCGGTCAATCCATTTCAATTTGTCCTCAGTAGGCGAGTGATTGGGGACAAATATAATAGACGGATAGTCATCTTGCAAGAATTCGATCTCGAATTCTTGTCAGCCAAGTCCAAGAAATCCATGGTTTTCGCTGAGCTAATTTCTGAGCTGCCTTGTGGAGAGGATATGGTTTATGAGGAAAGTTTTCCCAATGAACATTTATTGCTCATCTCTTCACTCGACCCTTGGTATGGAGATATCATTGTCTATCTCCAGACTTCGAAGTTTCCCTCCACTTTTTCCAAGGATGAACGTCGTAAATTACGTCACCTGGCTAAGAACTGTGTAATCATTGGTGATACCTTATACCGTCGAGGGGTTGATTCAATCCTTGGGTGCTATTTAACCTTGGAAGAAGCAGAGTCTGTGCTTAATGATTACCACAGTGGAGCTTGTGGTGGTCATCTATCAGGGCTTGCTACAGCCCAGCGCATCTTGCGTGCCGACTATTTTTGGCCTTCACTTTTTAAAGACTGTATGCAAGCGGTCAAACGTTGCCACCCTTGTATATCTTTACTCGAAATATCCGTGCTCATACAGCTCTTCTTTTTCCCGTTGCCACAGTCGGTCCTTTCACTAAGTGGGGTATTGATTTTACAGCTTGTAATCTGCCTTCAGCAGCGAATCACAAGTACATTATTGTGGCGGTAGACTACTTTACGAAGTGGGCCGAAGCCATGCCCACTTATAAAAATGATAGTGACACGGTAGCTTTGTTTCTCTTCAACCAGGTTATCTCAAGGTTCGGTGTCCCGAGAGAGATTGTCACTGATCATGGCAGTCACTTTCAGAATCAACTTATGTCCGAATTGGCCTCTAAATTAGGTTTCCGTCAAGAGCATTCGTCTCCTTATTATCCTCAGGCCAATGGACAGGTCGAGGCAGTCAACAAAACTCTTAATACGATACTCCAACGGACAATC
>APFE031309587.1:0-31373 GCA_000404065.3 Pinus taeda
GACTGGTGGTGGTTGGTGATGAATTTGATAATCTCCCTTGCATCCCCTGTGACTTCCTTTATCCAGGAAACTTTGTTGTCGATCTCCTCTAAGATCAGATTCAGATTATGGACAATGCATGGTGTCCAAAATATGTTGTCAAACCTCCCCTCAATAATCAAACTTGCAGCTTTGCACACTGGTGCATTATCCGTGATAACTTGCACCACCCTGTTAGCCCCTATTTGTTCAATAGCTTTTATAATAACATCAGCAATGAACTGTGCATCTTTCACCTCTCCTGAGCAGTCTTCTGCCTTGATAAACATTGCTCCTTTGGGGGAAATGGCAATGATATTTATCAATGGTCTGCGCCTCATATCTGTCCACCCATCTGAGACTATGGTAACCCCAGAGCTACTCCAAGAAGAACGAATTGGAGATAAAACGTCCTCCACAAGTTCCTTCTCATTTTTGAGAAGCTGGGTTCTGACTTTCTCATAGTTGGGCCCCTTGTACCCTTGAGGAGCTTTGTTAACTGCCCTTAACATATCTTGCCAGTAAGGAGAGCGAACAACATTGAATGGGATACCACATGCATAAATGCACCTGGCAACTCTGGAATCAACTTCTTCTCTTGCTTGCATTCACCAATCTAGCAATTCTGCTATCCTGAACTGATTGGGATGCCCCTGAGCCTTTGGTATGTTTGGGTGCTGCTTGTTCATGTTCTTGACTGTAGACCACCTCTCCTCTTTCTTGCTTCAACTACAATCCTTGGCTCAATGTTAGATGTAGCCTGAGTATGCTCATCATGCCTCCTCTTAGTACCATCCGCCTCATCTTGCTCTCTTTGATATGCCCTCCTTACCAACGGATCTGATGTTTTTGTGCAACCCAGAATCCCTTGTCCTCCTCCATGCAACAGATGCGCCTTCACTCTTGGGTAGGAGCCCTTGTACGTATTATTGCAAAGAGTGCATCGCCATTCCCATGAGCCACCACCTCCACATTTTTGAAGCTTCGTCACATGCATCCAAAGAGGATAATATTCAGCCCTTGGGTTGGCCCTAGGGTTTGAAGTTGCAGCTGCACTTTGGCTGGAAGCCGTTGCTGCAAAAATAAATTAAAAAAACAAATCTGTAAATAATCAATTTATAAAAACGTTTTTCATATTTTTGGCTGTATAAACCCTAGAAAAATTAAAGAAATAGTAAGAAAAAAACTAAGAAATGAATGTGGCTTACCCAAATTAATTATCTGTGGCTGAATCTACCCTAAAATGCCAAAAAAGAGGAGAAATATGGCTGTAGCTGAGCCAAATCTGCTGCAAAAATAAATTTAAAAAACAAATCTATAAATAAAAAACGTTTTTCAGCAATATAGCTGCATAAACCCTAGAAAAATTGAAGAAATAGTAAGAAAAAATTAACAAAATGAATGTGGCTTACCCAAATTAATTTTCTGTGGTTGAAACTACCCGGAAATGCCAGAAAAGAGAAGAGAAATATGGCTGTAGCTGAGCCAAATCTGCTGCTACAGAAATCTCTTGCTGAAATCTCCTTCTCTTGCTGCTGAAATCTCTTTCTCCCGTTGCCGAAATCTCCCTTGCTCAATGCTCAAAACACCAGCTACTGAAACAACTGCCAATCTCCAAGAGAAACTCCTTGCTAAATAGTGTGATGAGAGAATGAGAGGCACTGCTATTTTATAGCTTTAGAAATGGTTTCTAGAAGTGATTAGAAACCCTAAAACTAATTAAAAATTAATTAGCAAAAAAAAAAATTAAAAAACAAGTGTTAATTTGCTGGAAACGGGGCCCGTACGGCGTGGAAACGCGTTTCCGTACGTACGGGCACGTTTCCATTTCGGGAAACGCGCCCGTACGTACGGAAACGTGTTTCTACGCCGTACGGTACGGGGAAACTCGTTTCCGTTTCGTTTCCCCAGGGAAACGACCCCTAGACCCACGTTTCCTGCAACTTAGTGTTAAAATCACCAACTTTATATTGATCACACCATTTTCACTAAATTTTGATGGTAATGGCATGGGTTCCCTTGACAAAGCAAGAATGAAATGACAAAAATAGTTTTTGTAGTGCTAATTAAATCAGGCAGGAATTATGAACAAAACATTTAACTGATACTACAACAAATAGACTAGATAATTAAAGCACCAGCAAATAACATCAGTTTTAAAATTTCCTTAATGCAGATTTCAAATAGGATTATGCATGTTGAGACTGTGGAATAAATCAAGAAAACCAAAAGAGAAATCAAAAAACACACACACACACTAAAAACACATGCAAGAAATCATATTTATAGAGAAATGGAATCCTTGGAGGGACATAGGGAATCTAACCAACCTTCCAGAGTTTGCAAATGAAATGTACTCGGACCAATCATTTCTCTAACAATGAATGGTCGCATCCATAAGGTCTGAAAATTAGAATGTTCCCCTTTTCCCTTATGGGATTTATCCCATTTTAAAACCAAGTATTCTACCTCAATAGTTTTGTCAGTAGAAGATATACTATCAAACCAAAATTTTACAGTCTGCTAGTGTTGATGAGGCTTATGTTTTCTCTTTCTTCTTCTAATTTCAGCAAGGCACATGTGCTATTCTGCATGGAAAAGGACTTGACTTCCTAGACCTATTGGGACAATTGCAAAGAATACAGGAAAATATTAGAAGGTAAGATGGCTTCTCCTCCATAAATGAGGAAAAAGGGGGAATTCCCAATGGTAGCCTTAGGGGTGGCCCTATCAGCCTAGATTGCATTGGAAAGGGATGTATGCTAATTTCTATCGTGCTTACAAACTTTTCTTTTAAGGATTTTAATTTTTTTTTATGACTCAACAAGTCCATTCCCCTTAGGGTAGTAGCTTCATGAGTATTTAATCTTAATTCCTTTAGCAGAAGCATAAGAATCCAATTCTTGAGAAGAAAAATAAGAGGCATTATCAAACAATAATGATTATGGAACTCGAAAATGAGTGATACTGTTAGAATACAAAAATGAAATCACTTGTTTGGCATTGACTACTCGTAAAGGGACTGCCTCCTCCCATCTCGTAAAGTAATATATAACTATGAAAATGTATTTATGTTGTTGAGATTATGGAGGGTTCACGGGACCAACAATGTTTAGGCCCCACTATTGAAAGGGAGCTTCAGCAGTAATAGGCTAAAGGGGAAAAACTGTTTTTTTGACCCTACCAATAGTTTTTTGGAAAGTTTCACATTTTTTTACTAGTGTGTGATCATCATTAAATAACGTGGGACAATAATACCCAACCCTTATTACCTTGTGCATAGTGGTGTCCCTTCGAAAGTGACCACCAATAGGACCCTAATGGAGTTCATGTAGGTCTTTTTGGTTATCACCCTTTTCTAGACAACAAAGCATTACAACATTGTAACTTTTTGGAAACAAAACATTATTAATCAATTCATAAGGGACAGAATTGAGTCTTAACACTCCTTTTTTTAAGGCTCAAGATGTGATGGTGTTGCACCATTCTCCAAATAAAACCTAAAGTTAGAATGCTAAAAGCTTCATTTCGCAACATATATATTTCATTATCATAACAAGGATCTTGATTATGAAGTTTTATAAACTCAACAACCAATCTGCAAAGACCTTTACCTTTCATTATTTGCGCAGGTTTGATATCAAAGTCTTATTATTGGAGAGCTACCTTAAGTGGGCCCTTTTTTCTCCTAATTCTCTTTAGACAAGCAAATTTATATTATTGTTGTATAGAGAGATATTATTTTGGTTTTGTATGTAAGCAGGTAAGGTCTGAAAATATTTAATGCCTTAAAAGACAATGCAAGTCTATTTATCCACTGCTGGGTAATTTAATTCAACTCCCTTAAAAGCAAAGTTCATGAATACGATAAAAATTTCACTACGAGGTTTTTTTTTGTGTAAGGATAACAATGCAAGAAAAATTAGAAGCAAATGTGTGTAATATAAAATCCTTAGAAAAATTAGGGCTCATCAAGGCAAGATTTTTAGAAATGACCATTTTAATAGTACCAAAATCCTTTCTTTTCAGGTCTGTCCACTTATAGGTAGCATTTTTTTTACAAGGTCTTGTAGTCGCTTAATTATTTTATAGAAACGTGGGACAAATCGTCTAACAAAATTAATTTTACCAAGGAAATATTGCATGGCCTCTTTAGAGTTAGGAGGCAGTAAATTATGAATGGCTTGTGTTCTTTCCAGGTCAATCATGTTGGAAACAATGTTAATATTGAGAGGGGGGTGAATTAGTATTAAGGCTAATTTACACTTTTATACCAATTTATCTTTACTCTTTCAAACTTGGCATCCAATATATCAGACAAACCATTAACAAACCATAACAACAACCATATGGATCAACACAAGCCACACATCATGAGCAACACACATATAACATGGAGGCTTAACGTGGAAACCCTACCAGAAGAAAAACCACCAAATCTTGTTTATTATTTGATGTAATAATAACATCTACTCTATTACATCAATGTTTATGAGTCACCACTCACAGGAAGCACTAACTCCCTTTGATTGTATGCTAACACCCACTAGCAAGAAGCACCAACTCCCTCCTTTTGTAGACACCTAATCAGCTTACTAGAAGCACCATGTCAAGAACCAACCTGTAGGAGGAACCAACCGACAATATTTCTTTAGACACCCATTAGAGATGGAAGTACTAAATTCCTATATGTAGGCTCTAACCCACACTCAATAAGAAACTAATATTCCTCATACTTGGCAACCACTTTTCCTAATTCTAGCTCTCTATTCACCTCTACCTTTGTCCCGGGAAACATTCTTTGTCCTTTTCTCACTCTACAGCATCCCATTTTTCTGCTCAACAATTTTCCCAAATACATAACCCCACGACACTCTGTCCACACTGCAACATTACACATTCTCACACAGAACTTTCAGCTCTCGACCCTCTACTTTTGCACAGACACTCTCAACCTCCTCTTAGCATTCCAGGTACACTTGGCCCTCTCTCTTCAACATAGGCCCTCTCAGCCTAACTCACTGCAAATTAGGTACCCTTTCCCTTTCTTAGGAGCACACACCCTCTTGGAGCTCTCCCCTCAGCTCACTGGAAACAAAGTTGCGTCCCCCATTGCTCAATGGAAACCTTGGGCTTTGTTCCACTGAAAAATAGTGATTGATGTTGTCGCTATTAACCATCACTCTTCCATTTACATTGCCCAAGTGTACTATTTCACATGGCTCTCCTTCCCACTGTTGCATCTAATATATAGGCATTGCAACTACATTAATCACTAGTGACAGGCTCCGTTCACTCACCCATTGTTGTTGCATTAAACATGAGGATAAGCACCTTTGTGTTTTCTCCATACTGATGATTAAATGCTCAATGAAACGTTGGGCTATATGAAGGCTCTCCACATTTATTAATTTCTCACAAAGGTCAAAATGTACTCCAACATGGCTTCTCTGATCTTGGACTGATATTTTGTGATCAAGTCTTTTGTACATAATCATCTTTCCCATTTAATTATTTTCAGTGTACAAGGGAGATTAGAGATGGATTGCTTCAGAGAGAGGCAAGCTCCATTAACTCATCCTACAAGTCATGGTCCTTGCTGCTTTGTTTCACAGCGTACTGCCAAAGAGTTGTCGACACATCCATTCTTCATGCCTTTGGACATATGCCCTTAGTGTTGCATGAATATGGCATACTTCCATGTTTGACATCACGACCAAATATATAGGACTTCTCTTAAAGTTGCCAACTTGTTCGTATCATCAAACATCTGTCCTCAGTTTCATTTCTCCTTTTTTTAGTCCAAGGGCCTATGGTCACCAAACCATGGAAAACCATCAAAAAACAGTCACTAGGCAAATTTTTCTTATTATGGCCCAAAGGGCTTAATTATCACCATTAAAATTATAGTGCCCATGGTCTTCTACTGCATTAATCCTTATATCGACACTTAGCCTATAACCTCTTATAAAATGTATTCATACATTTTAGGGGCTTCCAAGCTTCCATCCTCGCCCACTTGTGCCTTAACACATTTCCCATGGCTCCTCTACTTGTTCTCCTTCATAGGACCAGGTGGCGTGACATAGGGATAGGCCTCTAGGCTCTAAGTCTCTTTGCTGCCTATGAAGGCTAGATTCCTGTTATTAATATTCCACGCCATTGGTCACCAAAATAATGCAAAACCATCACAAAACACATTCACAGGGCCCTGCTTGAACTAGAGCCCTAATGCCTTGGTGCCTGTAACCTATTATGTATTGAGTTTCAAATGAATGACATGCTTTTGGGGTTCTAGACATGGCCCACCTGGCTTTAGCACCTTCCCTTGGCCTCTTTCCTTTGACTTTGGCCCGCGCTCATTTAATTGCAATCCTCGAACTTTCAGGCTATAGTCTTTGGGTATGGCCCACAATATCCATGTGAGTATTCCACATCAACATCCTGGGCTGGCCCACTATTGTGTAGTGCTTCTAATTCCCACTCTTCTTCCTTTGCGCACTATTTTTGGATGTTCCAAGCTTGGCATCTTTCCACTCATTGGCTCTCTGTATCCCACTCCGTTCTCTTAAGTTATGAAATAGAATGGAAAACTAAATTTTAGGGAAATAAAATGGAGTGAAAGTTACGAAATGAGGGTTATCATTTAGAACAAGGGATGTTAGGCTTTGGAGGCGAAACCTTATTTTTTTGAAACCATAATGTACATGATGCGATGGTATGTTTCAATATGATAGTGATATTTTAATATATGTTGTTAAAATCTAGTAGAATGTATATAAAGAGTTAGAAGCATTGTAAAAGATGTTTTTGAAATTAATCATAATTTATCCTCTACTATATTGGAGGTTTCCACGTTGAAGAGGCAAGTACAAATTTCTTCCATGTGAAATTTCAATAAAGGTACAATATTATGTTTCATATTACCTATTGTGTTTATGATTCTATTTCTGTGTACAGTATGTCTAAGTAATGTATATAATTTCTATAATATTTTTAGGCAGATAAGGAAAAATATGAAATAAATAATCTGATATTATTGAAGTCATCATTGATTATTTCTCCTCTATCACTGAAATGTCAAGAATGTCTTCCTTTTCTATGTTGGGTCTCATAATACTTATTTTTAAATCTCTCTAGAACAATGTCTAAAGTTTCCATAATAAGAACATGCATCATTCCTTGTAACATTAGCATAAAACTTTGGTGATGTCATACCTTAATGTGGCTTTGAGCATGTCAATATTACATATTGTGGTTCTTCATATGGTAGCTTAATTCCCTTATTTCTTTCCCATGGGTTTCCTATAGAAGGTTGTTTCCTTTTCACCATCCATAGCAAATTTTAATTTTGAGATTTATAATTAAGATTGTTCCTTCATCTTCCTCTTGCAAAAGAATATGCGTGAATTTGTCAAATGTAAGAACTTTTTCTCATGCTACAACGCTTTTGATAAATATATAATATTCTTCTACTAACATACCATTCAATAACATACCATTCAATGTTATAGTTAATAGATCTATACTTGAGATATTTTTACCAATATCACCAAATTTGTCTTTCAAATCTTTAATTCTAGAGAGAATTCTATCTGAATGTAATGTGTGTGTGATCACATAGATACTTGTGAGAAATACAAGTGCGCCTTTAATCATTCTTATTTTGGTATTAGAGTCGTCCGGTTGGAGACAGGTAAAGTTTTGTGGCGTTAAAGAGCGTAGATCTCTACGTATAGAAGTGGTGTAACTTAGCGTCCATGTAATTCGCTTCATACCAGAGCCTGTTGGGGGAAGTGTTCTCGAATCAATAGAGTGCCATTGACAAATTTGAATAATTTCAAGCCATTAATCGTGGAAGCTCATGGTTAGGACTTGGATTCAACCATTTCTGTAATTAGAGATGACGAAAATTCTGTTGCATCAGAGCTAGGGTCGAATATCCACTATGCAAGCCACTTAGTGCCATCACCTTACTCTGGCAGCATTCGTTAAAACGTTGGTTGTTACCCCCGGAGCTGTTGAAGGATCTACCCAGGAAATAACGAAGGAACCTTGGAACTAAAATACGGTTGTTGCAAGAAAAATAAGGTCGTGGACCTATGTTGAAACGTGGAGATTCGTATGTGTTGCTGGAGTTTGAAAAGTGGAGATCTATAGAGATTGGAGTTGAAACGTGGTGTTCATAAGTTTTTTTTTACATCAAGCTTGCATGTATATGTCAAGTTTTTTCTCAAACTGACATATGTATGTGTGAAATGTGAAAAGGTTAAAACATTATATATGTTTTTTATATTTATTATGAAACATATATAATTATATGTTGGAATTTTGAAAAGTATATTTTAAAAAGGAGCAGGAATTTTGAAAAGGGTATCTTAAAAAGGAGGAAGGTCATTATTACTAAATTTTAAAGAGTAATAGTTATAGTTTTATTTTTAAGTGGAGATTTTTGTGTTTTGCGGGTGTGAATTTGATTGAAAATGGAGACAACAGTTACAGATATGGAGAAGTTGAGCAGGGCTAATTTTGCCCCATGGAAATCACAGATGGAGGATATACTGATTTTAAAGGATCAATGTTTTCCAATTGAGGGCACAACAAAGAAACCATCATTGATGACAAATAAAGAGTGGAATAAGCTAGATAGAAAGGCGATTGCAACAATTTGCCAATATTTAGCAAAGAATGTGTATTTCAATGTGTCCGAAGAAAAGACGGCTAAAGGATTATGGAAGAAGCTCCATGATCTATATGAAAAGAACACGGCACCAAACAAAGTGTTCTTGATGAAGAAGCTTTATAATCTCAAAATGAAGGAGGGTGCTTCAGTTGCTGAGCACTTGAATGCATTTAATATTATTACTAATCAACTTGCCTTTGTTAAAATCATTTTAGATGATGAAATTAGAGCCATATTGCTGATGTCCTCTATGCCAAACAGTTGGGAAAATTTAAGTGTAGCTATGAGCACTTCAGCAGCGACAAGGACCCTGAAGTTTGATGATGTCAACAACAGTCTAATGAATGAAGAGTTGCGACACAAGTCAATTGCGGAAAACCAGGGAGGAGAGGCTCTAGCTCTAGCTGATCATGGTAGGAGAATGGATCGAGGCCGGCAAGGGCGATCAAGATTGAGAGGCCGATCAAAATCAAGGAGAGGAAAAATCATCTGCTTTCATTGTGAAAAGCCCGAGAACATGAAGAAAGAACGTTGATCCTGGAAGAATGGACAAAATGATCAAAGACTGTTTGGTACAAATCACAAGTCATCCAACACAAATGAAGGTGAGACTACTGCTATAGCCACGGTTGGTGATGTGTTGTTTATTGTTTCAGTAGAGGATGCATGTGTATATACATCTAGCATTAGCTTTGATTGGATCCTTGACTTTGGGGCATTTCACCATGTAACCCCATGCAAAGATAGTTTTGTTTCATATAATCTTGGTGATTATGGTAGAGTGCATTTGGGGAATAATCACTTTTGCAGTATTGTTGGAGTGGGAGATGTTTAGATCAAGATGAAAGATGGACAAGATATATTGTTGAAACAGGTCAGGGATGTACCAGAAATGCGCATGAATTTAATCTCTATGGGATGACTGGATGATGAAGGCTATTCCACAAGCTTTGGAAAAGGAGGCTAGAAAATTAGAAAAGGTGAATTGGTTGTGGTCAAAGGAACTAAGACAGGAACATTATACACATTGAAGACACTGATAGGAAAATGAGATTTGGCTGCTGTAACAAAAGAAGGAAATTCAGCAAATCTGTGGCATAAGCGTTTGGGTCACATGAGCGAGAAGGGCTTAAAAATCCTTGTTGGTAAAAATTTATTGTCGGGTTTGAAATCCTACAATCTTGATCTTTGTGCGAATTGTATATATGGTAGACAAAGAAGGGTTTCATTCTTTAGAGGTGGCCATGACAGAATGAAAATTGTGTTAGAATTGGTACACTCAGATGTGTTTGGGCCTATTATCATCAAATCATTAGTAGGAGCATCATATTTTGTAACATTTATAGATGATGCATCCAGGAAGGCTTGAGTATATCCTATGAAAAATAAAAGTGAAGTGTTTGGAATATTTCAAAAATTCCATGTTGTTGTTGAAAGAGATACTAACAAATTGCTGAAGTGTTTAAGAACATATAATGGTGGAGAATATTGCTCAAATGCATTTAAGGAATATTGTAATAGGTTTGGCATAAAGCATGAGAAGAATGTGCCTGGTAATACTCAACAGAATGGTGTCGCAGAAATGATGAGTCATTCCATTATGGAAAAGGTGTGAAGCATGTTGTCCAATTCCGGTTTAGAGAATAATTTTTGGGCTGAAGTAGTCAAGACCACTTGCTACCTCATAAATAGATCTCCAACTATAGCCTTGGATGTTGGTATCCTTGAAGAAGTTTGGATTGGTAAGAATTTGAATTATTCTCACTTGAAAATCTTTGGACGTGAAGCATTCGTACATATTCCCAAAGAAAATAGAACTAAGCTAGATGATAAATCTATGAAATGCATTTTTTTGTGATATGTGGATGAAGATTTTGGTTATCGTTTATGGAATCCAGTCAAATATAAAATTATTAGAAGCAAGGATGTTATATTTAATGAGTTAGAAATGTTCAAAAGGACTATAGGTGAGTTGGAGGTCAAGAATGTTATTAACAGGTTTGAAGAGTAGCAGGAAGACATACTGCCAATACAATAAAATGAACAACAAATTCAGGAGCATGATGAAGAACAAGTGGAAAATGATGAACAATAAGAAGAAGGAATCTTGCAGGAACCTTTACAAGAGATTCACCCTGATAATGCATCACCACAATTGGTTCGCAGATCTTCTAGGCTTCATAAGCCTTCACAAAGGTATCCTCCTTCAAACTATATTTCGGTGACTGATGAAGGTGAACCTAATTGTTTTCAAGAAGCTTGTAAAGTCAAGCAGAGTAAAGAATGGAAGAAAGTAATGGAAAAAGAAATGAACTCTTTGCAGGAAAATAAAACTTGGGAGTTGGTAAACCTCCCAAAAGGTAGAAAGGCTCTAGAAAACAAATGGGTGTACAGGATTAAACATGAAAGTGACAAAAAGAAGAAGAGGTATAAAGCAAGGCTTGTGGTGAAAGGTTTTGCCCAAAAAGAAAGTATGGACTTCATTGAAATTTTCTCACCCGTTGTTAAAATGTCATCCATTAGAGTCATTCTTGTTCTAGTTGCTGCTTTAGGCCTACAACATGAATAGTTAGATGTAAAAAATGCATTCCTTCATGGTGAATTGGAGGAATAAATTTATATGGAGTAGCCAGAAGGCTTCATAGAAAAATGCAAAGAAGGCCTTGTTTGTAGGTTAAAGAAAAGTCTCTATGGGTTGAAACAGGTACCTCGACAATGGTACAAGAAATTTGATTTATTCATGTTGGAACATGGTTTACAGAGGTTGG
Organism: Pinus taeda; assembly: GCA_000404065.3. NCBI lineage: Eukaryota > Viridiplantae > Streptophyta > Pinopsida > Pinales > Pinaceae > Pinus > Pinus taeda. The sequence continues at coordinate 11,470 of APFE031309587.1, forward strand.
AAGCTGACCATTGTGTCTATATCAAGAGGTATGATCAAGGAAAGTATATCATATTATTGTTATATGTGGATGACATGTTGATTGTTGGGCATGATAAGAATAAAATCAATAGGTTGAAGAAAGATTTGGGTAGCAAATTTGCAATGAAGGATTTGGGACTAGCACAACAGATATTGGGCATACGGATTATGCGTGACAAGAAAAACAAAAGGTTGTGGCTATTACAAGAAAAATATATCAAGAAGGTGCTTGATAGGTTTAATATGAAGGATGCCAAGCTAGTTGGTACACACCTTGCAGCCCACTTCAAGTTGAGTACTGAATTATGTCCTAGTGATGACAAGGAGAAGGAAGAGATGAACAAGATTCCTTATGCTTCAGCAATTGGTAGTTTGATGTATGCCAATGTATGCACATATATACAATGGAAGTAGTGAGTAGGTTCCTTGCCAATCTACACAAACAACATTGGCAAGCAGTGAAATGGATTTTGAGGTATCCCAAGGGTACTAGTCATTATTGTTTATGTTTTGGTCGCGATGAGACTATGCTTGAAGTATTTACAAATGCGGATATGGCTAGAGATATGGATGCCAGAAAGTCCACTACAGGTTATTTGTATACATTTGCAGGTGCAACAGTATCTTGGGTGTCAATGCTACAAAGAATAGTAGTCCTATCTACAACAGAGGCAGAGTACATAGGTGCAATAGAAGCTTGTAAAGAGATGTTGTGGATGCAGTGATTCTTAGGAGAGATAGGAATAAAGTAGGACAAGTATGTGTTATATTGTGATAGTCAAAGTGCCATTCACTTGGTGAAAAACCCACCATTTCATTCAAAAACCAAGCACATTGACTTAAGGTACCATTGGATCCGGCATGTGTTGGAGGAAGAACAGTTATCCTTGGAAAAGATCCATACAGATAGGAACCCTGCTGATATGCTCACTAAGATTCTACCATGAAATAAACTTCGATACAACGGATTTATACTCAAAGACTTAGACGGCAATAGCGGAGAATAATTCACAGAGACAGACAAATGGAAAAAGAACAAGATTCGGTCAGAAATAGCGGAATAGATAAAACAATCACTGGAGAACAGAAATCACTTTGCATCACTTAACAGGCTTGGGCCTTGGCTTTCCTTGGCCAGAGAAATTACAAATTTATAGAGGTAGAAGAAGGATCTAGAATCATGTATGTGATTTAGATGGAGATATGGAATGATTTAGAAACTAATAGCTGTGTAGAAAGATTTAGAATCCTAGAGATCTAGAAACTAATGGCAGTGTGGAGATCTAGAAAGATCTGATCTAGAAGGATCTAGAATCCTTTCTGAATTTAGCTTCACACTTAACAAGAGATCTAGAAAGATCTGATCCAAAAGGATCTAAAATCCTTTGTGAATTTGGCTTCACACTTAAAAAATTCCTCATCTGTTAACTTAGCATTTGGGTTTGCAAATAATCCTTCGTTAGCTTGTAATTTTACTTCAGGATCATGGGAAGGAATAAAGGGATATATTATGGAGAAAATCAGGTGGTGGCCCATCCTCGTACTCCTGGAATTGTGTTAAGGATTGTGACTTTTCCATTTTCTATTGTCAGCGTTGGTCTTCTTTCTGGTTCTATTGGTTTGGGAATGTAGGACGGCTCCAAAGTCGTAATTCAATTAGTTGTGACAACGTAAGCTTGTTCTTGACGCCAGTGCGCCTAACCAGAATCTGAAGACGAATCTGAAGACAAATGTGCTGCTTGCAAGGTAGACCTTCCCTTTTTTAGTGTTGAGACATTAAGGAGTCCTTCGTAGCACCTTATCCTATATTGTGTATTGTTTTTAGATAACTGTATTAGAGTCTCGTTTTGAGAGCCATTTTCAGTCGTAGACAGGAAAGAGGAGATTTTCGTGCCCTATATTAAAGTGCATATTTATTGTACGCTACGAGGTGTGGTAAGTTGTAACTTTAGCCAAAAAAATCTTTGCTTCCCATTGCGGATTGAGTACATGAAACCTGCGCTCTGGTTTGTTGCTTACACAAATTAAATTTGTGGTTGCTTAAGTCAATTTGCCTACGTAAAAGAATTACAATATTTTTAGTTTTAGAGAGGCAACTTCAATTTTTAGAAGGAATTTTATGTTTTGAATCTCTCCTATGATCATGGAATTCATGGTACCAGAAAAATTTAGTGGTTTAAATTTCTTTTTATAGGAAGTAAAAACACAAATGTCAATAATAAAGAAAAATTTGAACACAAGTGACACCTTCAGATGCCAAATAGTTACGTGAATAGAAAAGTGAGATGACACATCCAAGTTTATTATTGGAAAGTGAGATGACACATCCAAGTTTATTATTGGAAGTGGTACTTACAAATGTCAAATAATTACGTGAATGGAAAAATAGAGATGACAAATTTAAGTTCATTATTGGACTTGCTCTTTCAAATTCACAGGTACATCATATAGATCTCACTAACCCATATAAATAAATATAGGACTTTATTCAACTATTTGGTGCAAAAGGTACAAATGTAAAATTACAGTTATTTAAATTGAAAATGAATGAAGAGACATTTATGTCTAGTCATGTAAATAATTTAATGTCTCTTATAAGACAAGTAGCTTAATTGGTGCTATGGTAGAAGATTAAGACCCAAAATCCATTTTATTAAATAGTTCACCTTAAAGTTTTAGCAATGTAGTCTTCACCTTAAGTCAAATGTCTTCACATGCATTAGATGAGACAATTGGAGCACTTTTGACAAAGAAAAAGAGACTAAAAGCATAGGATATAGAAGGAAATTCTCAAATCAAAAAAGCATTATTTTTAAAGACAAGGACAAGAAAGAAAATTGCAAATAAAAGTGAACTTGAATACTACTACTGCATGAAAATTGGGCATACAACATGGAATTGCAAAGACTATGCCAACCATCTCTTAAAAGGGAAGGTAAAAAAATCAGCAAACATAGCCACAGATGAATATTCATTGAATTCTAATGACTAATTCAATGAAGAAAAATTGAACCCCTCAAAATATTTTAGAACAATTACAACTCAATGTAAAATCTTAACATGGATGGTTGTCCAGATAGTATGGCATTTATGGATCTAAGGAAGGATCCCTCATTTGTTGAAGATGTGGGAGTGGTCTTCTCATGAGGTTATGCTACAACTTTGGACTTTTTCAATAATTGACTTTGGGAGATCCGGATTCGAGGGTTCCAGAATGGAAATCGGGAATCCAACCTGCTGACTACACCTTTAGGAGGGGTATGAGGCAACTTGATGGAGCCTATGTTGATATGCAAGTTGTAAACCATTTAAAGAATGATTGTGTATTTTGGTTATGAGTAGTTTCAATTAATTTACGCAATGTAAGCGTTAAGAAAGGCACTTGGAGTTAATGCTTACAATATCTGTAATGTGAGTTTATGAATTGTTAGAAAAATTCTCTCAACCACTCTTTCTAAATTAAGAATAAGTTAGATCTGAAAAACCCTATATATTAGAGTAATATTTAAATGTGATATATATGTAAAATTACATACATAATTGTGTGAAAAATAAATCATTACGTACAATTAACTCTTCTCTTTTGTGTGAAAAATAAATCATTACGTTCAATTAAATCTTCTCTTTTCACTTGTTTGATTCATTTAAATGAGATTATGCCAAAAGATTAGCCATTTTTCACACCTTAAAAAAGAATTAAATAAAATATCTTACCTTTTTCAAGCCAAAGGATATTGTCACGTCCTTTGTTGTTGAAAGGGGCAATAAGAGATATGTTGATCGACACTTCTCGATGCCAACACTGATTGATCCACTCAGCTTTGATCACTTTTAACATAAAGGAAAACAAATATTTGATAATAAAGTTAATACCTTCCTCACATCTTTGGATGTAATAGGCAATAGCTCCAAATCAAAGCCATTAAACAAGAGTTTTATCAATGGTGAATTGTGGAAATTGTAGAGTACTAAATGCAGCTCCTTCGCATTGCTCGACAATTCTCAGTCCAACAGCTTGGAACCCTGGTTAGGTACCCCCGGGCTAGGGAAATCTACTCATTTTACCATCGAACCACAGAGTAACTCATGCCAAAGGTGATCGTGAATGTGATGCACAAGAACTCGATGTAATAATACTAAGGGCCTGCGAGGGCCAGTGAGCAATGGTGGCTTGTAATTAAAGTGAATATTTTGAAAGCATTCTAGTCATTTAATTAAAGTGGAGGACTTCTGTGTGACTCGGATATAATGCGCTGATCCTTGTCATGGCTTTCCCTGGAGATATTATGAACATCATATCCAATTGCTAATGCATACAATCATCCGAACCTATGACTATAAATGAAGTAGCAACCTCATTTAATGTATAACCAGATCAGTCTTGTTTAATGATTTATAATAATTGTTCCATACAAATCATAATTACCATCGATCACACAGTCTCCACAATCGTCTCCAACTTATATTGCCGCTGAAGTGGCCCTCTTCCCCTTGAAATTGGATTATTAGGGTGCCAGCAGTCCTCGTGTTTACATTCCTGTTGGTTATGAATGTCGAAAAACGGCTGCACTTGAGCTTGCTCTTTTCCAAACCCATATGATAATTTTCTGCTCCGCTTCTTCCTCTGTGCTGCTGATAGCCAAGCATTGTTGCTCTTCAAAAGAAGAGAAGCCATGTCTGAACCTGTCAACAAAAACTGTAACTTCCGCTGAGGAAGAAGAAAATAGAGCTGCCCAATCTCCAGTCGATCATTATCCTTCAGAACGTGGGAGATGTTTTGTCCCACATACGGACCGTCTGAGTTACAGATGACGTGGCCCTCATATTCCCGCAGAATGTCTTGGCTTCTCACCTCTTCACAGAATTCCTGGATCCTCCCGTCCACCAATATCAGCTTTGCAGTCGCTTCTGGCACAGAAGAAATGGCATTTGAAGAAACGCAACTCCCCATGTTGTGTACTATTCAGAGAAACTTATCCTAGGCTCTGAAAGCGAGTGGTGGAGACTTGGAAAATATTCAATCAGTCTGTATGTGAGAGTGGGGTATGAGATGAATGTTATAGGGGTGGGCAAATCCAGAAGAGGGAATTAACGTGGAAGGCAGCAGAAGGGAAGGGAAGTGGTACCAAAACTTTTGGAGTTGGTGGTAACGTTGTCGTGGGAATCTTAAAAATAGCGCGTGGACAATTCCTCCTCCACATTTAAAATTTTCATCTTTATTAATAATAATGGATTTATTTTTGATGTGACGTGGTCGTAAGTAGTCCTCAATTCTTCAATTTGTTTTTGGATTTCAAGTTGCATCCAGACAAGACATTTGCGTTTTAATGAAAGAAAGTGGGATTCAATTCATAACGCACGTTTGCTCAGAGGGGCCCATCTTCACAATTACAGAAAGCATAACTCATATCGAGTTAGTATATTTGTATTAAAATAATTATTATTTTGTTTCGAAGATTATTTATATTTCATTGTTCAAAATTTTGGCAAAAATAAATTTTTTTAAGTGTCATGAATCGAAAAATAAAATTTTAAGTATTGAAATATTAGTGTTCGAATTTAAATTTTAAATTTACAATTTATATTCTTTAGATTTCAAAATATTTTAAATTTAAAAAATGTATATTTTAATGTTATTGGTTCGAAGGGCTATCTAAAAATGTTTCTAAATTAATGTATATTTTAATTAAAAATACAATTTGTTTACAAAATAATTAAATTCTAATTATCATAATTATAACATACCTATCAACAATTTTCGGATAAAATGAACAATAAAATTAACAATTGCAATTTAAATGTCAAATTCAAAGAGGTGGACAACCTCTCTAGCATTGTTCTAAAATCAAAGATCACTTGTCAAATCATTGATAACATGTACCAAAAGAAATTGCTTTCTAAAATTTGTACAGGAGACTTTCCTCATGGTGATGCTTATGACACACAGGCAAATAATGTCTATGAGTTTGTTTGAAGCCAATCTTAAAACAAGTTATAAATAGCAATAATTTCTTGAGATGTAAAAAAATATGTAATCATAATATAGTGAAATGAAAATTATATATTTTAGAATATAATGAGCTAGTTTATGTATAGATGATAAGTTTTTGTCCTAATTCAATATATATATATTTGTTTTATTTTTTATAATTGGAATTTTGTTTAAATAGGATAAGATACTCGAAAATAAAGTTTTTATCATTAATATTTCTTATCATAAAAGTAAAATTATTATTTTTGTTTTCAAGTTTTTGGATTTTAATATTTTAATTTAAATTTTTTAATATGGAAGTTTGTATTAAGTATAATTTATGATGTCATTACTATTAAGTATAGTATGCAGGTTTATGTATGTTGGGAATATTGAGAGGTACGTAAATTATTGTTTCTTTACATTTATTATATTATGTCAATTAAGACTTTTAAGTAAACTAAAACACAAGATGTATAACAAGAAAACAATATTATTAATAAAAATGACGAGGACTCCAATCCTCATACAAACAGTTAGGCTCTAACATGTACAGTGAAATTCTAACTCCTTCAAGGCTCCAACCTTGGTCTTAATGAGGCTCCAACCTCTTATGAGGACTCCAATTGTCAAAGACAATCTAGGCTTCAACCTAGTTTCCTCCAAGGCTCACACCTTGTATGAGGAATTTAATCCTCTAGGGCTCTGACCCTCTCTACTTGCTTCAATTCTTTAAGGTGGCTTCAATATTGCTTCAAGTCCACCAAGACATTCTTCAACAATACTTGAAAGATCTCTTCAAGAAACTTCTAATAATACTTCAAGCGTGTTTCCAAGGGGTCTTTAATATCATCCTCAATAAATTCTCCAGATTAGCTCTATGTCTACAAGAAGGGGTCTCCAAAACTACTTCTACAAATTTCTTCAAGAATCCTACAAAAGGCGCTCCAAAATTGCCTTCAAAACTGCTTCAAGATGTCTTCCAAATATTCCTTCAAAGTTGCCTCAAGTTTGCTATAGAAACTGCTTCAAAATGTCTTTTGATTTGCTCAAAGCTACCCTTTAATACCTACTCCAAGTCTGCTCCAAAATCTTCACACACAATCCAAGAGTGTTTTTTATAAGATTTCTCCAAAAGGGGTCTTCACATGTGCTTGAAGTGTTGCTATAGGAAAACCCCAAAGGACATTCGAAATTGCCTTCAAAGAACTCCTCAAAATGATGACTTCATGTGGCTATAGATTGCTTAAGGATTGCTTCAGATATATCCCAAAAATTCCTTTCAAGAAACTAATTCAAGTCTTTCAAAAGGATGCCTCCAAATTTTCTTCAATAAAGACCTTCAAAGACTGTTAAGGACAAAAATGTTTATTCATAAAGATTTTGAAAGGTGCATCAAATAATTTACTACAAAAAAAACCTCTTCAAAAATTGGTTTGAGCAATTTAGTCAACATCACAACAATCTATACTTCACCTCCAAGTCTAGTCTAGACATCGCTCTTAATCCAACTCAGGTTTCAAAACTAGGCCAAAGCATAAGTCTGACATCTAGCACGAGAATTACAGTCAAGTGATTTGTCAATTTTCTAAGAAGTATAGTCTAAGCTAAAGGTCTAGAGAAAAAGTTACGGGTCTAAGACTTCGTGTGTCAAGACTAATATGCGCTTTCTCACAACTCCAAGGGATACAATCCAACTTGAATAGGTTTGATCAAGGGTCAAGTAGGCATATTACCAGGTTTGGTCCAAGGGCAATGTCTTGGTCCTGAATGTTGGGTTGTGTCAGGGGGGGGACGGAGCGCCCCCTTCGTTGTGCTAATGCACAGTAGGGGCATTCACAGGGGGTTTGAGGGGGGCGGTTAGACCCCCTCTACCGGGTCCGGGACAGTATCCTGTGGAATTTTCTTTTAGACCCATGGTTTTGGGCGTGATGGTTTTCGATCCATGGTATTGGATGATTTGGCATGTATATAGATGTATTGTAACATTGAAAAGGAACATAATGAAAAAATCAATCTGGTAGTCCCTGTTTTAGGATCTAGGGGAAAATATCTTTGTATATTTGTTTCATGTGTTATGTTATTGCTATTGTTTATTTTCTGTTTTTAGAATTCATATGCAATTAATTTATGTACGGAGTTAAAACCTACTTTTGGTATTGGAGCAAGTTTGGCTCTAGGGCGGCGTCTTTGTTGCTGAGGGGTTTCAGTCGAGCCTGTGGTAGACCCTATTCAATGGGAGATTTGTGGGATCAATTCTGGTGGTGAAAGAAGATGGTGAGCAATGGAAAGATAAAGATTGAGAAATTTAATGGTTAGGGTTTTGAGTTATGGAAACTCAAGATGGAGGATTTATTGGTGGATAAAGATCAGTGGATCATGGTAGATCTAGGTACTAAACCAACGGGAGTGTTCATTAAAGAATGGAAGAAGTTAGATTAGAAGGAAAAGACCACAATATGATTGTGTGTCTCAGATTCAGTATTGTTGAATGTATCATGGGAAGCTACGATGAAGCCTTTGTGGGACACATTAGGGACTTTGTACCAATCTAAGTCTTTGGTGAATAAACTGTTCCTACGGAAAAGGTTGTATAACCTGAGGATGAAAGATGGAGACTTGGTGATAGAGCATCTGAATGCATTTAATATTATGGTAAGACAATTATTATCTATTGATATTAAGATTTTAGATGAAGATAAGTGCATCAATTTGTGGTGCTCTCTACCAGATTCATGGGATAGCCTTCTTATTGCAATATGTGGCAATGCAACTACCTTATAGTTTAATAAAATAGTCTCATCCTTACTCACGGAGGAGATGAGACAGAAAAATATGGAGAGACAGAATGGTGATACCTTGTCTATACGAGGATGAACCCAGAACAAAAACAAAAATAAGTCATCGAGTGGGAGATCTAAATCTAGAAGGAGATCTAAATCTCCAGGAAAACCTGTAAAGGTGTGCTAGAAATGCGGAAAGGAAGGGCACTACAAAAGGGACTGTAAATCTAAAGCTCTTGACAAAGGAAAGGGATCTGATGATGATCCTTCTGCAGAGGCGAAAACCACCTCAGATGAAGGTGGGGATGTGTACTTGGCTTCTTCAAGTACAAATGTAGATCATGAGGCATGGTTGATTGACTCAGTTGCATTCTTTCACTTCACTCCCCATAAAGAGTGGTTGTGCGAGTATGAGAAATATGATGATGGTGATGTCTTCTTAGGGGGTGATAGGAAGGCTAGAATCGTTGGTCGCAGAAAAGTTAAGTTGAAGTTGCAAGGTGGAAGGATTAGAACACTTTCAAGTGTTCTGCATATTCCCACATTAGCCAAAAATCTAATTTCTGTAAGCAAGCTAGAATATGCATGTGTAAAAACAGTGTTCAAGAAATATAACTACAAGATGGTTCATGGAGCACTGGTAGTGATGTGGGAGTTCGGATTGGAACTCTCTACAAGATGCAAGGTAGCATTGTTATTGATGGGTGCAACAATTCTGTGGTTCCCGAAAGTGGAGAAAAAAATCTAGTGGTCTTTGGAGAAAAGACCATGTTATGGCATTAAAGGCTTGGAAATATTGGAGAGAAGGGCCTTCGAGTACTTCATGGTAAATGTATGGTAGAAGTTATGACTAATAGCTCTCTCGATTTTTATTTATGTGAAAATTGTGTATATGGGAAGCATAATAGGGTGAGTTTCCCCTCTGGTGGTAAGAGGGAGAAAAAAATATTAGAGCTTGTGCATAGTGATGTGTTTGGACCTGTGAAGGTTCCATCACTGGGTAAGTCTATGTACTATGTATCATTTATAAATGACTTCTCAAGTAATACATGGATATATTTCCTTAAGAAGAAATCTAAAGTCTTTGACAAGTTTAAAGAATTTAAGGGTCTGGTGGAAAACCAAACAGAGAAGAAGATAAAGGTTTTGAGGACAAATAACGGTGGAGAATTTTGCAATAAAGAAGTTGAAGAGTTCTATAAGAAGTGTGGTATAACACGATAGAAGACTACTTCATACACACCTCAACAAAATGGAGTTGCAGAAAAAATGAACAAGATGTTGATGGAAATGGAAAGAAGCATGCTCATAGGTGTCGGGTTAGGACAAAAATTCTCATGAGAGGCGATGGAGGCAGCATGTTACCTGGTCAACATATCAGCTTCATCAACGTTGGAGGATAAGACTCCATAAGAGGTATGGACTGGTAAGAAACCCTCTCTTTCACATCTGAGGGTATTTGGATGTGATGCATATGTACATGTTCCAAAGGAGAAAGAACAAAGTTGGATAGTAAATTTGACAAGTGCATCTTTATTGGGTATAAGGATGGTTTAAAAGACTATAAGCTTTAGAACCCAATACCAAGGAAGGTTGTGAACAATTGAGATTTGGTTTTCAAAGAAGTGAAATATGTTATTAAACATGAAGTCCCATCAAAGGAACCTGAAAAGATAGAATTTGAGCTAAAGGAAGAAGAATCAGACTCTAAGGTAGAATAGGAATCAAAAGATGAAGAGCCACAAACTCTAGGTGTGAGAAGATCAATTCGAGAAAGAAGGCAACGAGAAAGGTATAGTCCATCTACTTTCTGTTCAAATTTTGTTTTTATGTATTATTGATGATGATCCCTGAACTGTGAAGGAAGCAATAGATTCAGAGGATGGAAAACTCTAGAAAGAGGCCATGGTTGATGAAATGAAATCTTTTCACAAAAAGGAGGCTTGGGATGGTGGAGTTTCTGGCTAGAAGGAAACCCATTGGCAACAAATGGGTGTTCAATAAGAAGACGAATGTAGAAGGAAAGGTGGAGAAATACAAAGCTCGGTTGGTAGAAAAAGGTTATTCCCAGGTGTCGGGAATTGAATTTGGTGATATTTGTTTCTCATGTTGCCAAGGTAGCTTCTATTAGATTACTTTTATATGTTGTTGCTGCTTTTGATTTTGAGATAGAACAGATGGATGTGAAAACAACATTTCTTCACGAAGATCTAGAAGAGGAGATCTACATGAAGCAACCTAAAGTATTTGCAGTGAAGGGTAAGAAAGAACTGGTATGCAAGTTTAAAATGTCTATGTATGGGTTAAAACAGTTACCAAAGATGTGTTATCAGAAATTTGATACATTTATACGGGGACTTGACTTCACCAAAAGCAAAGAAGATCAATGTGTGTATTTTAAATTAATTGGTCACTGTGTTTTTTATCTAGTCTTTTATGTGGATGATGTGTTGCTGGTTGGAAATGACAAAGAAATTATCCAGAATTTGAACACCCAATTGTCCTCCAAATTCGACATGAAATATCGTGGTGATGCAAACTATATTTTGAGCATGGAAATTAAAAGAGATCAGGCAAAGAGGAAGCTTTGGTTAAACCAAAGGAAGTATGTTGAGACAATACTGCAGAGGTTTAATATGCAAGATAGTAAACTGGTGAAGGTTCCTATTCCTACAGGTGTAAAGTTATCTCCTGAATAGTGTCCCAAGACACAAGAAGAGGAAGAGGACATGTCTCGTGTTCCATATGCAAGTGCAGTCAGTAGCCTGATGTATGTGATGATCTTTACTAGACCAAACATTGCACATGCAGTGGGATTATAGTGCACGTTTTTCGTTTGCTCAGAGGGCCCATCTTCATAATTACAGAAAGCATAACTCATATCGAGTTAGTATATTAGTATTAAAATAATTATTATTTTGTTCAAAATTTTGGTAAAAATAATTTTTTTTTTAAGTGTCATGAATGGAAAAATAAAATTTTAAGTATTGAAATATTAGTGTTCGAATTTAAATTTTAAATTTTAAATTTATATTATTTAGATTTCAAAATATTTAAATTAAAAAATGTATATTTCAATGTTATAGTTGGAAGCGCTAATTCTGATTTCTTCTGAAATTGTTTCTAAAATAATATATATTTTTAATATATTATTTTAATAAAAAATGCAATTTGTTTAAAAAAAATTAAATTTTAAATATCATAATTATAACATACCTATCAACAATTTTCGATAAAATGAATAATAAAATTAACCATTGTAATTTAAATGTCAAAATCAAAGAGGCGGACAACCTCTCTGGCATTGTTCTAAAATCAAAGGATCACTTGTCAAATCATTGATAACATGTACCAAAAGAAATTGCTTTCTAAAATTTGTACATGAGCCTTTCCTCATGGTGATGGTTATGACACAGGCGAATAGTGTCTATGAGTTTGTTTCAAGTCAATCTTAAAACAAGCTATAAATAGCAATAATTTCTTAAGATGTAAAAAATATGTAATCATAATATAGTGAAATGAAAATTATATATTTTAGAATATAATGAGCTAGTTTATATATAGATGATAAGTTTTTGTTCTGATTTAATTTTTTTTTTCCAATTTTTTATAATTTGAGTTTTGTTTAAATGGGATAAAATAATGTACAATAATGTTTGTATGGTTAATATTTCTTATCATTAAAGTAAAATTCTTATTTTTGTTTTCAAGTTTTTTTATCTTAATATTTTAATTTAAAATTTTGAATATGTAAGTTGGTATTAAGTATAATTTATGATTTCATTACTATTAAGTATAGTATGCAAGTTTATGTTGGAAGTATTGAGAGGTGTATAAATCAATATTTCTTTACATTTATTATATTATGTCAATTAAAACCATTAATTAAACTATAACACAAGATGTATAACAAGAAAATAATGTTATTAATAAAAATGATGAGGACTCTAATTCTCAAAGACAATCCAAACTCTAACCTAGTTTCCTTCGAGGCTCACACCTTGTAAGAGGACATTAATCCTCTAGGGCTCTGACCCTCTCTACTTGCTTCAATCCTTTAAGGTGGCTTCAATATTGCTTCAAGTCCATCAAAATATTCTTCAACAATACTTAAAAGATCTCTTCAAGAAACTTCTAATAATACTTCGAGCGTGTTTCCAAGGGATCTTTAATATCATCCTCAATAAATTCTCCAGATTAGCTCTATGTCTACAAGAAGGGGTCTCCAAAACTACTTCTACATATTTCTTCAAGACTCCTCCAAAAAGTGCTCTAAAATTGCCTTCAAAACTGCTTCAAGATGTCTTCCAAATATTCCTTCAAAGTTGCCTCAGGTTTGATACAAACACTGCTTCAAAATGCCTTTTGATTTGCTCAAAGCTACCCTTTAATATCTACTCCAAGTCTACTCCAAAATCTTCAGACACAATCCAAGAGTGTTTTTACAGGATTTCTCCAAAAGTGGTCTTCACATGTGCTTGAAGTGTTGCTATAGGAAAACCCCAAAGGATATTCAAAATTGCCTTCAAAGGACTCCTCAAAATTATGACTTCATGTGGCTATAGACTGCTTAAGGATTGCTTCAAATATGTCCTAAAAAATCCTTCAAGAAACTAATTCAAGTTTCTTAAAATGATGCCTCCAAGTTTGCTTCAATAAAGACCTTCAAATGCTGTTAAGGACAAAAATGTTTGTTCATAAATGTTTTGAAAGGTGCATCAAATAATTTACTACAAAAAAAAAACTCTTCAAAAATTGGTTTGAGGAGTTTAGTCAACGTCACAACAATATTTACTTCACCTCCAAGTCTAGTCTAGACATCGCTCTTAATCCAACTCAGATTTCAGAACTAGGGCAAGGCATAAGTCTGATATATAGCACAAGAATTACAGTCATGTGATTTGTCTATTTTCTAAGAAGTATAGTCTAAGCTAAAGGTCTAGAACAAAAGTTACAGGTCTAAGACTTCATGTGTCAAGACTAATATGCACTTTCTCACAAGTCCAAGGGATACAATCCAACTTGAATAGGTTGATTAAGGGTCATGTAGGTATATTACCAGGTTTGGTCCAACGACAATGTTTTGGTCCTGAATGTTTGGTTGTTTCAGAGGGGAGATGGAACCCCCCCTTTGTTGCACCAATGCGCGGCGAGGGGGTCACAGGGGGTTTGAGGGGGGCAATTAGACCTACTCTATGGGGTCTGGGGCAGCACCTTGGGAAAAAAAATTTTTGGACCCATGGTTTTGGGCGCGATGGTTTTCGGTCCATGGCATTAGATGCTTCGGCATGTATATATAGGTATTGTAACATTGAAAGGAACATAATGAAAAAATCTATCTGGTAGTCCCGGTTTCAGGATCTAGGGGAAAATATCTGTGTATATTTGTTTTATGTGTTATGCTCTCATTATTTTTTACTTTATGCTTTTAGAATTCATATGCAGTGAATTTTTGTACGGGGTTAAAACCTACATTTGGTATCGGAGCAAGTTTGGTTTCAAGGGGATGCCTTTGCTGCTGAGGGATTTCACTCGAGCCTATGGTAGACCCTGTTTAGTGGGAGATCTGCAGGATCGATTCTGGTGGTGAAAGAAAATGGCGAGCAGTGGAAAGATAGAGATTGAGAAATGTAATGGTCAGCGTTTTGAGTTATGGAAACTCAAGATGGAGTATTTATTGGTGCATAAAGATCAGTGGATCACGATAGATCCAGGTACTAAACCAATGGGAGTGTCTGATAAAGAATGGAAGAAGTTGGATCAGAAGGCAAAGACCACAATACGATTGTGTGTCTCAGATTCAATTTTGTTGAATGTATCAGGGGAAGCTACGACGAAGGATTTGTGGGACAAGTTAGGGACTTTGTACCAATCTAAGTCTCTGGTGAATAAAATTTTCCTATGGAAAAAGCTATATAACTTGAGGAAGAAAGATGGAGACTCGGTGATAGAGCATCTGAACGCATTTAATATTGTGGTAAGTCAGTTATTATATGTTGATATTAAAATTTTAGATGGAGATAAGTGCATCAGTTTGTTGTGTTCTCTACCAGATTCATGGGATAGTCTGCTTATTGCAATAGGTAGTAATGCAACTCCCTTGCAGTTTGATGAAATAGTCTCATCCTTATTGACGGAGGAGATGAGTTGGAAAAATATGGAGAGACAGAATAGTGATGCCTTGTCTATACAAGGACAAACCCAAAAAAAAAACAAAAATAAGCCATCGAGTGGGAGATATAAATCTATAGGGAGATCTAAATCTATAGGAAAACCTGTAAAGGTGTGCTTGAAATGTGGAAAGGAAGGGAACTACAAAAGGGACTGTAAATCTAAAGCTCCTGACAAAGGAAATGGATCTGATGATGCTCCTTCTGCAGAGGTGAAAACCACCTCAAATGAAGGTGGGGATGTGTACTTGGCTTCTTTAAGTACACATGCAGATCATGAGGCATGGTTGATTGAATCAGGTGCATCCTTTGACTTCACTCCCCATAGAGAGTGGTTGTGCGAGTATGAGAAATATGATGATGGTGATGTGTTCTTAGGGGGTGACAGGAAGGCTAGAATTGTTGGTCATGGAAAATTCAAGTTGAAGTTGCAATGTGGAAGGATTAGAACACTTCTGAGTGTTTTGCGTATTCCTGCATTAGCCAAAAAATTGATTTCTGTAAGTAATCTGGAAGATGCATGTGTAAAAACAGTGTTCGAGAAAGATACCAACAAGATGGTTCAGAGAGCATTGGTATTGATGCGGGGAGTTCTTATTGGAACTCTCTACAAGATGCAAGGTAGCGATGTTATTAATGGGTGCAACAGTTCTGCGGTTCCTGAAAGTGGAGCAAAAAATCTAGTGGTCACTAGAGAAAAGACCATGTTATGGCATCAAAGGCTTGGACATATTGGAGAGAAGGGCCTTCGAGTACTTCATGGTAAAGGTATGGTAGAAGGTATGACTAATAGCTCTCTCAATTTTGATTTATGTGAAAATTGTGTATGTGGGAAGCAGAATCGGGTGAGTTTCCCCTCTGGTGGTAAGAGGGCGAAACAAATATTAGAGTTTGTGCACAATGATGTGTTTGGACCTGTGAAGGTTCCATCATTGGGTAAGTCTGTGTACTATGTATCATTTATAGATGACTTCTCAAGGAATCCATGGATATATTTCCTTAAGAAGAAATCTAAAGTCTTTGACAGGTTTAAAGAATTTAAGGCTCTGGTGGAAAACCAGACAAAGAAGAGGATAAAGGTACTGAGGACAGATAACGGTGGAGAATTTTGCAAGAAGGTATTTGAAGAGTTCTGTAAGAAGTGTGGTATAACACGATAGAAGACTACTCCATACACACCTCAACAAAATGGAGTTGAAAAAAGAATGAACAAGGCGTTGATGGAAAGGGGAAGAAGCATGATCAGTGGTGCAGGATCAGGACAAGAATTCTGGGCAGAGGCAATGGAGACAGATGGTGTCGAATATAGTGACAGATAATGAACTGATTTTTGTTGTCCCTGTTTTTGTTGAAGGAGCTGGAGGCATGCTCTCTACGAATCTGCATCTTGTTGTTGTCTTAGTAACTTTGAGTTGGACATCTAATTTGATCTTTTTAATTGATACTCTTTCACCTTTAACTGATACTCTTTACCTATTCACCAATATTCATCCTTTTTACCAAAATTTACTATGGTAAATATTTATATTTACCTCACTATTTTCCATGGTAATTTATAGGATGTCAGTCATGTTGGACCACCAACATCCTTTGGTATTCTTGTTTTTGTCATCTTCCTGTAAATTTCATCTGCTTCTGTATATTTTACAAAATTGGGTTGTACAGGGAATAAGTGCTTTACTTCATGTTCAATGAAAAAGAGGTTTTCTAAACCATCATACAACACTTTTCCTATTGGTAATGCCTTGGCTAAAGATGAACTAGCTTGAATGTCAGCCTGCTGATGTAATCTATTAATGTAATCAATCTGAACCATTAGCTTATCATTAATGACTAAAGGACTGGGGAGTCCTTTCATCCTTAAGATGTCAAATTTCTTCATGAACTCATCTATATCTCGTTGCATGCTTTGACATCTATGTTTCAGGGCTTGCATTAGATTCCTTTTGGTCAACACTTTCTTTATTTTGAGGATGGTAGCAGACCTATCCTCAATGTCTAATTGTTCTAACTGCTGCCTATTTTTACTGTTCAGAAAATTGATTAATCTCATGGCTTCCTCAGGTTTCATACCTAGTTCTTCTCTGGTCTTCTCAATTTATTTAAGAGCAAGCTTTACTAAATTAATCTGTTCAAAAATAATTTGAATTGATGACCAAATATCATTGATGGAATCAATGATATTGGTCCATAATATCCTCCTGATCTCTGTTAAAGGCGTGTCAAATGTCAGGTCCTTCTCCAATGCTTTAATTTGTTGTGCCATGCCTTTGTTTTTGCTTATCTCTTCTGCATAATTGATCTTTGATATATCATATTTTTTCTCCAAGGTAGTGAATTTCTCTTTTACTTTTTGCAGCTCTGTCACTTGGAGTTTCATTTCTTCCATTGACTTAATCAAGTCCTCTGTGCTCTATGTTGGTGTACCTTCCTGTGATGTGTAGGTTTTAACCCTGTACAGAAATTACCTGCATACGAATTCTAAAACAAAGAAAATAAACAATGCGAGAGCATAACACATAAAACACATATGCACAGAGATTTTCCCCTGGATCCCAAAACTGGGACTACTAGCTTGATTTTTCATTGTGTTCCTTTCAATGTTATAATACATATTTATACTTGCCGAAGCATCCAATACCATGGACCAAAAACCATCGCGTCCAAAACCATGGACCGAAAACCATAGGTAGGTTCGCCCAACCTAATATAGGGTCCAAAAAAATTGTCCCGGGGCGCTACCCTAGACCCTATAGAGGGGGGCTACTTGCCTCCCTCAAACCCCCCCGTTGCGCAATCGGCGCAACGAAGGCGAGGCTCCGCCCCCCCTCTAACCCCCCCATTCACTACGTAGGTTAGTCGTGGAAAGAATATAACACAACCCAAAAATCCCCCACTTGTTGTTTTCTTTCCACTGGGGGCCACAGGAGAGCTTAGTCATTTTTCTAGCCCTAAAATGCCCATTGTTTCTCTACACCAAGAGAACTTCTCAAAGCTCACATATTTTGTCAATGCATCTGCAGTATTCTTCAAAGTGTCCAGCTTTACCAGCAAAACCTTTTTGTCTTCTATCATATCCCTCACAAAGTGATACTGAACATCAATGTGCTTTGTCTTTGAATGATAAGCAGAGTTCTTTTCAAAGAAAATTGCACTTTGGCTGTCACAGTCTATCCTTATAGCTCCCTGTACTAACCCCATACTTGATCACAATCTCTGCAACCAAACTGCTTCCTTGCTTGCATGAGTGACTGCCATGTATTCTGCCTCTGTAGTTGATAGTGCCACTACAGATTGTTTCTTACGCATCCAACTGACTGCACCTCCAAATAGGTTAAACACATACCCACTTGTAGATCTTATCTGATCCAGATCTCCAGCCCAGTCTGCATCAACAAAGCCACGGATATCCAACACTCTATCCAATCCTGGTCTTCCTTGGTAGCACAAACCATAATCACTAGTGCCATGCAAAT
This sequence comes from Pinus taeda, assembly GCA_000404065.3. Taxonomy (NCBI): domain Eukaryota; kingdom Viridiplantae; phylum Streptophyta; class Pinopsida; order Pinales; family Pinaceae; genus Pinus; species Pinus taeda. The sequence goes on from APFE031309587.1 coordinate 29,890, forward strand.
ACCTGAAAATCCGCTTCACTGCTGTCCAGTGCTCCTTCCCTGGTTTTGAAATAAACCTGCTCAATACTCACACTGCATGTCCAATGTCTGGTCTAGTACAAACCATTGCATACATCAAACTACCGTCTGCACTTGCATATGGAACACGGGACATGTCCTCTTCCTCTTCTTATGTCTTGGGACACTGTTCAGCAGATAACCTCACACCTACAGGAATAGGAAGCTTCATCGGTTTACTATCCTGGATATTAAACCAGTATTGTCTCGACATACTTCCTCTAGTTTAACCAGACCTTCCTCTTTGCCCTATCTCTTTTAATTTCCATGCCCAAAATATAGTTTGCAGCACCGAGATCTTTCATGTCGAATTCAGAGGACAATTGGGTCTTCAAATCCTGGATAATTTCTTTGTCATTTCCAACCAACAACATATCATCCACATACAAGACTAGATAAATAACACGGTCACCAATTAATTTAAAATACACACAATGATCTGCTTTGCTTCTGGTGAAGCCAAGTCCCCGTATAAATGTATCAAATTTCTGATACCACATCCTTGGTGACTGTTTTAACCCATAAAAAGACTTCTTTAACTTACATACTAGTTTTTGCTTACCCTTCACCGCAAAGCCTTCAAGTTGCTTCATGTAGATTTCCTCTTCCAAATCCCCGTGAAGAAATGTGGTCTTCACATCCATCTGTTCTACCTCAAAATCAAAAGTAGCAACAATAGATAAAGGTAATCTAATAGAAGTTACCTTGGCAACAGGAGAAAAAATATCACCAAAATCAATTCCCGGCACCTGGGAATAACCTTTTGTACCAACCGAGCTTTGTATTTCTCCACCTTCCCTTCTGCATTTGTCTTCTTCTTGAACACCCATTTGCTGCCAATGGGTTTCCTTCCAGCCGGCAACTCCAACAGATCCCAAGCCTCATTTTTGTGCAAAGATGCCATTTCATCAACCATGGCTTCTTTCCAGAGTTTTCCATCCTCTGAATCCACTGCTTCCTTCACAGTTCTAGGATCATCATCAGTAACTGACAAAGCAAAATTTGAACAGAAAGCAGATGGACTATACCTTTCTGGCTGCCTTCTTTCTCGAACTGATCTTCTCACAGCTGGAGTTTGTGGCTCTTCATCTTCTGATTCCTCCTCTTCTAGAGAGTTTGATTCTTCCTCCTTTAGTTCAAACTCTATCTTCACAGGTTCCTTTGGTTGGACTTCATGTTTAATAACATCTTTCGCCTCTCTGAACACCACATCTCGACTGTACACAACCTTCCATGTGACTAGGTTCCAAAGCTTATATCCCTTTAAACCATCCTTATACCTAATAAAGATGCACTTTTCAGATTTACTATCCAACTTGGTTCATTTCTCCTTTGGAACATGTACATACGAATCACATCCAAATACCCTCAGATGTGAAAGAGAGGGTTTCTTACCAGTCCATACTTCTTGTGGAGTCTTATCCTCC
>APFE031309587.1:32363-45116 GCA_000404065.3 Pinus taeda
AGTCCATACTTCTTGTGGAGTCTTATCCTCCAACGCTGATGAAGGTGACCTATTGACCAGGTAACATGCAGTATCCACTGCCTCTGCCCAGAATTCATATCCTAACCCGGCACCACTGAGCATGCTTCTTGCCCTTTCCATCAACGTCTTATTCATTCTTTCTAAGACTCCATTTTGCTGAGGTGTATATGGAGTAGTCTTCTGCCATGCTATACCACACTTCTTAAAGAATTCTTCAAATTCCTTGCTGTAGAATTCTCCACCATTATCTGTCCTCAACACCTTTATCTTCTTCTCTGTCTGATTTTCCACCAGAGCCTTAAATTCTTTAAACCTATCAAAGACTTCAGATTTCTTCTTAAGGAAGTATATCCATGTATTCCTTGAGAAGTCATCTATAAATGATACATAGTACACAGACTTACCCAGTGATGGAATGTTCGCAGGTCCAAACACATCACTGTACACAAGCTCTAATATATGTTTCGTTCTCTTACTACCACAGGGGAAACTCACCCGATATTCTGCTTCCCATAAACACAATTTTCACAGAAATCAAAATCCAGAGAGCTATTACTCATACCTTCTACCATACCTTTACCATGAAGTATTCGAAGGCCCTTCTCTCCAATATGTCCAAGCCTTTGATGCCACAACATGGTCTCTCTCCAGAGACCACTAGTTTTTCTGCTCCATTTTCAGGAACCATATAACTATTGCACCCATCAACATCAATGCTACCTTGCAGCTTGTACAGAGTTCCAATCCAAACTCCCTGCATCAATACCAGTGCTCCTCGAACCATTTTGAAGGTATCCTTCTCGAACACTGTCTTTACACCTGCATCATCCAATTTGCTTACAAAAATCAGATTTTTGGCCAATGTAGGAATATGCAGAACACCCGGAAGGGTTCTAACCCTTCCACCTTGCAACTTAAACTTTACTTTTCCACGACCAATGATTATAGCCTTCCTATCATCTCCTAAGAAGACATCACCACCATCGTATTTCTCATAATCGCAAAACCAATCTCTATGGGGAGTGAAGTGAAAGGATGCACTTGAGTCAATCAACCATGCCTCATGATATACATGTGTACTTGAAGAAGCCAAGTACACATCCCCACCTTCATCTGAGGTGGTTTTCGCCTCTACAGAAGGAGAATCATTAGAAATCAGGAGCTTTAGATTTACAGTCCCTTTTGTAGTGCCCTTCCTTTCCGCATTTCGAACACACCACCTTTATAGGTTTTTTTGGAGATTTAGATCTCCCTCTACATTTAGATCTCCCACTCGATGACTTATTTTTGTTTCTGTTCTGGGACCGTCTTCATACAGGTAAGGCATCACCATCCTGGTTGTCCATATTTTTCCATCTCATCTCCTCCGTCAACAAGGCTGAGACTATTTTATCAAACTACAAAGCCGTTGCATTGCTACCTATTGCAATAACTAGACTATCCAAGGAATCTGGTAGAGAACACAACAAACTAATGCACTTATCTTCATCTGAAATTTTTATATCAACAGACGATAACTGACTTACCACAGTATTAAACGCATTTAGATACTATGTCACTGAGTCTCCATCTTTCATCCTCAGGTTATACAACTTTTTCCGTAAGAATAGTTTATTCACCAGAGACTTAGATTGGTACAAAGTCCCTAACTTGTCCCATAGAGCCTTCACCATAGCTTCCCCTGATACATTCAGCAATACTGAATTTGAGACACACAATCCTATTGTGCTCTTTGCCTTCCGATCCAACTTCTTCCATTCTTCATCGGTCACTCCCGTTGGTTTAGTACCCGGATCTACCACGATCCACTGATCTTTATCCACCAATAGATCCTGCATCTTGAGTTTCCACAAATCAAAACTCTGACCATTGAACTTCTCAATCTCTATCTTTCCACTACTCACCATCTTCTTTCACCACTAGAATCGATCTCGCAGATCTCCCACTGAACAGGGTCTACCACAGGCCCGAGTGAAACCCCTCAGCAACAAAAGCGTCCCCTTGAAGCCAAAACAACTCCGATACCAAATTTTAGTTTTAACCCCGTACAGAAATTACCTGGATATGAATTCCAAATCACAAGAAAAATAAAAATGCGAGAGCATAACACATAAAACACATATACACAGAAATTTCCCACTGGATCCCCAAACCGGGACTACCAGCTTGATTTTTCATTATGTTCCTTTCAATGTTACAATACATATTTATACATACCGAAGCATCCAATACCATGGACCAAAAACCATTGCGTCCAAAACCATGGACCGAAAACCATAGGTAGGTTTTCCGAACCTGATATAGGGTCCAAATTTTTTTTTCCCGGGGTGTTGCCCCGGACCTCGTAGAGGGGGGCTACCCACCCCCCTCAAACCCCCCAGATAGGGGGGGCTGTCGTGGAAAGAATATAACACAACCCCACTACGTAGGTTAGTCGTGGAAAGAATATAACACAACGCAACATGGATATATAGGTTATGCATATTTGCCTTAAACTCTGTCATACTCTCTAAGCTGTTATCGACTGTAGGGGACAAATGGTGCCTACAATTGATCCATGTTCATATGCTTGCCTCTAGGAACACACAAAACACCTTTATCTCACAAATCCTTGTCATGTCTTCTGTTTCCGAGAGCAAGGTGTACCTCACGACTTTGAGTAGGTCACCATCAACTGTGGGAAACTGGCTTTCCTTTGGCAGTTATCCTACAACCAAAGGATGGATAAGAGAAAAATCACATAATGGAAGGTCTTACCCTACTCCTAATCCTCTCTGTATTTTTTCAGAAACTCGTCATAGAGGAACTGCAGCCAGTTCAACTGGACCCCCTTTGCACATTGCTCTACCAACTCAACTACAGACACTGGCACTTCGTTTGCGTGACATTTCCTCATCAGCCTGTTGGCCAGCAGCTAGGTGGCTATGCACACCCCTTGGTCCTTAATGCTTGCGATTACATACCCTTGCTTCCTCTTCTCCACCTTATATTTGGCCTTCGTAGCTTCTTCGAGGGCCAAGTCACTGCTCTTTCTTGCTATGGATGTGGGGTTGTTTCCTTTGATGGGTAGCTGAGAAATATGGTGAATTAGATCAGCCGTGATGGGAATTAGCTCCTCCAGCTAGAGATATCCATCATGTACTAGGCACAATAGCTGTCGGATGATAAAAATAGTGACGGCCACGCGGTGGTAGTAGGGTATCCATCATAGATGGAGTAACCCAACCTTCTCTACACCGCGTAGCCATTTCTGCTTCAGTAACTTATCCACAACCAACTGTGGGAATTTCTCGCTTGCCATGAGGTTCTTGTCTTCGAACTTCATATTAGGTACGCGTCCCAAAAGCGGACCTTCAAACCTTATTTCATTAGCGAGGAGCGGGGTCTGGAGCACACTCATCTTTGGTGTCTAGGTCCTTTGGTATCTTGGCTTTCCCCTTCCATGGGGGGATGTAGGGGGGTAACTTTATCGCTGAAGACACTTGGGAGACATTCTCTGCCTCATCATCCCCTGCTTCAATTTGGGCAATCAAGGCTTGCAAATCTTCCTCCTCCTCTGTTTCAAGGGTGATGGCTTTGCCCTTCTCTGCCATTGACAATTTACTAAATCGTGGGTCCCATGGTGATACTTGGACTGGCCCCATTGTCTGCTTGTCTTTTTGTGGTTGCAGAATACGTGAGGAATTTGGAACCTCTAGCATAGAGGCAACCTCTCTAGGCTCCTCCTGGATCATACGGGGCTCTAGGGTAACTTCTGTGAATCACACTTTGGTTCTCGCAGCCATCATCATTTCTATAATGGATCCATTCAGTCACATACTTAAGGGTGGAAAGAGTGCTTGGTGCTCAATGCTTTGTACTAGCTCAAATATTAAACAACCAAGTGTTTCCTTGAGGCTAGCCTAAGGGATTTTATAATATCGTTTGAATTTGAATTTGACTATTACCTCCACTTCTGAGTCATTAATACCTTCTTGTTGGTAGATCATCCTGAATCTAGCTCTTAGTTCCTGTCTTAATTTCCCACCGCCAGCTCCTTTATGCCTTAAATTGGATCTCTTGTCATGAACAGTGACATCAAAAGTCACCTTCTAGCCTACCCGCATAGCATCATAGTCCCTTATGCATGATTGCGACCCTTGTGACCTATTGACCCTGCACGTAACCTCCTTCCCACGCAACTCTCCTACATACTTGTTTATAGTCTCGCGCTCTCTTTCAACTGCTTGGAGTGATGAGAATGTGCTTTCTATAGATAGTTAGGTGGGAACACCACCTACACGAAGCTTCCCTGCACCTGCCATCCTAGTCCATGGGCACCCCTCAATTACCCTCACGTCAATCAGCGCCTTAAGTTCTTCCTTATGCGGCATGCTTCCTTGGTTACTTTGTCTGATAAGGTACGGTTGCAGCCATGGTAGTATAGCCAAAAACTCTTGGTGAAAATATTCTAATGCGATGATAGGGCTGCCCATAAGTGGCCCCATCCTTCGGTTGATGCGTAATACTTGCACGATTTTAGTTTCTAGTTTTCTTATGTCCTCATCCATTAATATGATTTTATTCCTTAGCTGTACTCGATCTTCTTTGAGTTTGCGAATTTTCAAGTGCCCTTGCTGAATGGCTTCCTGAATCTGCATATGTTTGGCCATGCGCGGTGGCATAATTCTTTTGTCCTAGTCCTTACGACTCATTCCAAATATGTGAAGATTTCTTCCTCCCAAACGTATGGCCTCAACAATGGCTGTTACCTTTTGGACCATTTCCATGCTTAGATTCTTGTACATGGCCCTAGAGGCCCATCAAACTGCTGGTACGTGCTGATCCCAATCAATCTGTCTGGCCCGGTGAACGTTATTCAAGATCTTGCGAACACTCTTGAATGTTTCTATGTGGAACTTTTGTGGTGCACAATGCTTTTCCTGCTATTACAGCTGGTTCCAAGGGTTGATCCTTAGTTTGGTATGTGTTTGCACAACACATGTCTGCACCCATCGAGACAGGTGGGCATGGAAGCTGCTTCATCCTGGCTGCCTATCTCTTGTTCGACATTGGGGACCTCCAAATCGTAAGCACATCCATCTTCTACATTCATGCTATTTTCCAATAGTCTTCTGATGTGTACTCCACCATCGTGTAGGTTTTGCGTGCATTTCCCATTCCAGTGCATCATACCACTGTTGTTCTAGTACTGCGCTTTCAAATTTTTCTAGGAATTCATCCACCGATGTTACTCCATCATATGTTGGCATTTTGCTTGCTTTTGTCATCACGCACCACAGTGATCTAATCATCATGTTGCAATTCAACGTTGTCACTTCATTCAACTGGTTCTTCCAGTGTTCTATTTCATCAGCTGAATTTGAAGTACAGGAACTGTCATGTTCCCATGAGATTCTCCCATATGCAGTCGGGTTCACTTGATCTTGGTCTTGCACCATTATCTGGTAAATGCAATCTAGCTCATCGTTGTTGTCATCATCACACATAGGTTAAGTGTATCTTCCTCCTTCGGCTAAGTCTAACGGGACTACCACACGTAGTGACTTTTTCTTGAATATCATCTTCCTCTTCTTCAGGTTGATGACTCCATTCATATTAGTGGCCTAGTCTATACCTAGCAACTCGGGATAAGGATTACTATCATCAACAATCTCTATCACTTCAAAGTCTATCTGCATTCTCGTGCCTTCGATATCAATTGTTACTCCTTGCAACCTCCCCATGGGAAAAATCTTCTATTGGTTCGCCATTTTTAATTGAATAGGGGGCCACTTTAACATGGACCTACCCATGTGTTCCCATTTCTGCTTAGGTAACACATTCACGTCGAACCCCAGGTCCAATATTACCTTATTGGAAATAATACTGAGAGGGGGGGTTGGGGGTGAATCAGTATTAGCAAATCAATAAAACTTTTTCATTTCATACTCTGATTCATATACACTACTTCAGTTAAGGGAACCTGCGTGTATACACAACTTTGTTTATAGAAACTAGCATATATCTAATTCACTTATGATTCAATTAATCCATTGTATTTTGATCTTTAATCAGTGCATCAGAACTTCATTAACCATATAAACAATAAACATGAGTAGTAAAACATAATAGAAAATCACACACATGAACACAAGATATAAGGTGGAAACCCAATGTGGGTGAAAACCACCCGCTGCAATCATGTCTATATTCTTTTAATAAGAAACTTCTTCTTACAACTTTTGTACTAGTGCACACTTATACGAGTACGCAGGCTTCTACTTGCAGAAGGCTACAACCTTCTCTTGTTCTCCAACTTCTCCTGGAATGGAGCTACAACCCCCTAGCTCTTGCACTAGCTGTTGTGTTTACTAGTACATAGGTGCAGGTGTACAGAAGGCTACAACCTTATCTTTTCTTCCAGGGACCATGTTTCATTAATTTTTAGATTGGATCCATTAATAACATCAATCAACCATCAAATATATCTGCATCAATCAATCTCCTTTGCACCAACCAAAATTGAATCAATCAATCACTTCTCATAATGTTGTAACCAAAATATAGAAACAGTAACCAGAACCCATGCTATAACCCAGAACATTGCAACAATAAATATAAGTAGCTAAATCATATTTTATTAGGTATATGCTACTTCAACGTGTCGAACCTATGTACATACACCATTTACTCAAGGCGAACCTATGTATACAGTGTTTTGATATGCAGACCTAGCATGTATATGTGCCTTTGCTAAAGTGAACCTGTGTATAGATCTATAAATGATGATTTAAACTTTACAACAACTTCAAACATTCGTTATACCCAGATCATCATATTTATAGATTAAAACATGTGCCAGTTATTCAGACGCGAAATCAAAATGACACAAAGATACTTCTTTTCAAGCCTTAAGGTCTTGACCCCTCAATAGAACTTATCCTTGCTCAAGCGCTCAGGTTTATCCTTGATTCAGATCCACCTGTGCACCATAACCCAATAACTTGTATTCTAGATCTTTCTCTTCATTAGATATTGAATTCATGAGTGCCTTTGCCTAATTATCTTATTCTCCTTTTATAGTCCTAGGCCTTACTTAATACCATGGACCAAAACCACTTAGAACCAATACCTTGGACTAAATACTTGGGGTCAACATGTCAAACCAAATACCATGGATCAATACCAAAATACCATGGATCAAATACCATGGACCAAATCTTAGCTTTCCAACATTTGCGTGCCTTTCCTTCCGTGAAAGTGTGTGTGTACGCTATATGCTTCTTTTGTTCAATGAACCTGTGTGTATATGTGGGTTTGTCAAGGTGAACCTGCGTATACCTTTCTTTCTTCATTCTATGTGGCCTAAACTGTAATTCTTTGTTGTTAACTTGCAGTACATAGATATTTCATCTAAGTGAGTTTCCATCAAGTAAAACACCTATATCACCTATATCATAATGCCAACAATCTCCCCCTTTGGACTTGATGGCAACAACAACCCAATCACTCTCCACCTTTGCCATCAAGGGCAAAGGGTCATGCTCCCCATGAGCACCTGCTGAAATCTCTGATATGTTGAAGTGTTGATTAAGCTCCTATGATCAAGTCCATGCCCCCCCGATCATAAGTAAGATCTGCAAAAATATAACATGACTCTGTACATACATCACCAAAGACCTTCCTATCACCAAAGACTCATACATTCATCCATCTCCAACCAAGTGGGGATATACCAAGTTTAACTCATCCACCCAACCAAGTGGGGATATACCAATTGATTATACGTATCAAATAAGAACATTAAATCATCCATCCCATGCACAGTGGGGTAAAAAAATATGACCTTTACATTGAAATATATAAATGAAATAAAATAGAGACCAAACATCTGAAAGAAGACCATGATAATCATCAACGACTATCATCAGTAGCATCTATCAATCAGCATTGAGACCAACAACCAAGTTCTCTCCTAATCTTGTTCTACCTAAATCAAACAACTGTGAATTTGTACCAAGATCTTCTAAGATAATGCCAACAAAGCATTATTAGACGTATATGCTCCCCCTGAGCTTGTGCCAGATGATTATAAGCAGACCCATATCAGACTCGTTTCATCCACTGTTTTTCTTCAACCCAACATATATGCAATTGTATCCATAGAAACAGGCGTATATACATGGATATGCTTCATGAAACTTGCGTACAACCACTTTTCTTTGAAATAGATAAGTTTTAACAGCAAGATGATGCATCAACTACTTCCAGCTTCTATCTGAGATATTCAAATGTCTCTTTGGGTAGTGGTTTGGTGAATATATCAACAACCTGTTCTTTGGAGGGAACATACTCCAATTTGACCTTTTTTTCAAGTACTTGTTCATGTAGAAAATGATATTTGATGGGTATGTGGTTGGTCTTGGAATGCATGACTGGATTCTTTGAAATATTGATTGCACTTGTATTATCACATAGAATGGAGATGGGTGGAGTAGATGTGATCTGAATGTCTTGGAATGTTTGCATCATCCAAAGGAGCTGTGTACAGCAAGATGCAGAAGCCACATATTATGCTTCAGCTGTAGATAATGCAGTTGAACTTTGTTTCTTGCCTAACCAAGACACTAATCTGGAACCCATATAGAATGCAACACCACTAGTACTTTTTCTATCATCCATGCTTCCTGCCCAATCTGCATCTGTATAGGCATGAAGTTTAATATCTATATCCCTAGGATACCATAAACCAAAATTCTGAGTTCCTCGAAGATATTTGAAGATCCTTTTGACTACCTGAAGGTGTGATTCCTTTGGATTTTCTTGTAATCTTCCAGCTATTCCTACTACATGCATGATGTCTCATTGGGTACCTATTAGATAAAGCAAGCTTCCAATCATGGATCTGTAGGTTGGTTGATGTACTGATGTTGATTCATCATTTGAGCTGAGACTGCATCCTGTTACCATAGGGGTACATACTAGTTTAGAATCTTCCATGCCATATTTTTTCAAGATCTACTTGAGATACTTAGTTTGTGACAGAAAAATACCATCTTTCTTTTGTTGAACTTGTAGACCAAGAAAATATGTGAGCTCACCAAGCAGGGACATTTCAAATTCTTGCTGCATTACCAAAGCAATGTTTTGACTCATGGCTTCTTCATTGCTACCAAAAATGATATGATTGACATACACAACAAGTATTAGCAATTTTTTATTGTCAATATTTATATATAGATTGATATCGGCTGGTCCTTTTGAGAAACCTTGTTGATGGAGATATTTGTCAAGACGGTAATACCATGCCCTTGGAGCTTGTTTTAGACCATAGAGAGCCTTTCTAAGTATACATACAAGTTTTGGACCATTTCCAAGAATGAATCCCTCTAGTTGCTCAATATATACTTCTTCTTCTAAGTCCCCATTAAGAAAAGCAGATTTTACATCCATTTGGTATACTTTGAATTTATGAAAACTAGAGAGAGCAAGGAACATTCTTATGGCTTCAAGTCTTGCAACAAGTGCAAAAGTTTCTTCAAAATATATACCTTCTTGTTGAGCATATCCTTTACAAACAAGTCTGGCCTTGTTTCTAATAACTTCTCCATTTTCATTCAGCGTGTTTTTGAATATCCATTTGGTTCCTATGATATTCTTATCATGAGGTCTAGGAACTAATTCCCAAGTACTATTCTTTTCAATCTACTCTAGCTCACGAACAACACATCCATTTGATTGAAATATTATTTCATTTCCTTGATCACACATTTGACTGACACTTAACAAGTTATGCTTAAGACCATCAACATACATAACATTCCCAGCTTTAACCTTTTCTTTTAAGAGAACAGAGCCTTTAGCTTTTATGACAGTAGGAGTGTCATTTCCAAATGAGACATTCTTTTCCTTTTCTAAGGCATTATATGGATGAAGTTTTTCTTTGTCACCTATCATGTGTTTTGAGCATCCACTAACAATATACCACTGATTTTCTTGTCCTTCTACATACAAGACTATACCACATCTTTCTGGCTGCATCTCTTTCTTTTTCCATATTTTGGGACTTAATGAAGTTTGCTCCTTTTGAGATGTTTTCCGAAATTTACTCCTACATTCAGATTCTTCATGACTGAAGTTGTTGTAGATGGAGCATTCTATTTCATTTTCAAGAAGATAAAAGTTATTGTAAGTCTGTTTCATGATCCCTGTCACATTCCTTTGATTTTGTGCTTCTCTTGTCATGATTGTCTTATAAGCAACACATTGAGCAGTGTTGTGTCCAAAATTATGACATGAGAAACATTGGCCATTAAAGAAGTTCCGACGATTATCGAATCTACTGACCTGGTGGTAGTAGTTTCTATTGACATTCATTCTTGAAGCAAATTGGGTATGATTTACCTGAGGTTTGTAGTTTCTGTTCATCCATGAAGGAAATTGATCCTGATTTACCTAGTGGTCTTCTTTATGCCTTTGTTGATGACTCTCAAACTGCTTACTACCTTTTGCTACATCGAGATAACTTTTAGTGGAGGTTGATGGCTTCTGCGATTGAGATGTTTCTTCAGTATATCCACGACCTGTCTTTAGCAGAGGAGAACGCTACATGTTGATAATTTCATTTAATTTTTCTGATCCTTTAGCAAATCTAAGATTGAGAGCTTTTGTTTTCTCAATATCCTTTCTCAGACCCACAATTTCACATTCCAGTTTTTCATTGTGTTTTTCTCTTTCAGCAATTTGGAATGTCAGAGTATCTATAATCATATTCTTTTCTTCTAAACAGAATTTGAGTTTAGAGATTTCTTCATAGAGGTCGTCTTCATCTAAAGCATCCAAGAAATCATCATCTTCAAAATACATTAGAAGTCTGTAGTCATTACTATTTTCATCTTCATCACTATTTGATAAACCATCACTATCTTCATGAGTATAGTAGCTCTTCTTACTTACACTTTGTTTTCTGTTCCATTTTTTTGATTCCTTACCTTTATCAAGCTTATATTTATGAGGACATTTGGTAGCATAATGACTGACTCTTCCACAAGCAAAGAATTTGAAAGGTAGTTTACCTCCGAATCTCCCAGAACCTCGTTGAAGGTTCTTGATGAAGTTTGCCTCTTCTTATCCTTCTGAAATATGTCCTGATTCATGGGATTCTTCTTTTCCTGAAGCTTTTAATGTGGCTTCTCTCATATCTAATGGACCTCCTTTTCTCATTTCGAAAGCAGTTAATATTCCATGCAACTGTGTCATAGTAATAGTCTGAAGATCCAACTTTTCTTCTATGGCAGAGACTTTTGATTAAAACTTAGTAGACAAGGATCTTAAAACCTTTTCAACTAAAGTAACTTCTTTTATCTCTTCACCCAAGTTCTTCATGCAATTATCAATCTCATCTATACATAAGAATTAATTAGCTATACTTTCATCATTGTGCATTTTAAGAGTTTCATATTGAATTTTGAGAGATTGTAGTTTTGCACGTTTTACCTTATTGTCTCTTTCGTAGCTTAAAATGATCTTGTCCCATATTTCTTTGGTGATTTTGAGTTGCACAACTTTGACAAATTCTGATTGTGACAGACTCCCCAATAATGTATTGACAGCCTTTGCATTGGTTTCATATTGCTTTTTACCTGTCGTATATGTAGGAATTGTTGATGGAAATATATATCCTCCTTCCATGATTTCCCAGACATCTGTTTCAAGAGATTGAAGATAGGATGTAGCTCTTACCTTCCAATAAATGAAGTTGCTCCCATCAAAGATTGGTGGTCAAGCGATCAAGCTTCTTTTGAAGGACATGCTCTGATACTAATTGTTGGAAATAATACTGAGAGGGGGGCAGGGGTGAATCAATATTAGAAAATCAATAAAAAAAATTCATTTCATACTCTTATTTATATATGCTACTTCAGTTAAGGGAACCCATGTGTATACGCAATTGTGTTTAATGCAACTAGAATATATCCAGTAAACTTATGATTCAATTAATCCATTATATTTTGATCTTTAATCAGTGCATCAGAAATTCATTAACCATATAAACAGTAAAGAGAAGTAGTAAAACATAAGAGACAATCACACACATGAACACAAGATATAAGGTGGAAACCCAATGTTGGTGAAAACCAGCTACTGCAATAGTCTCTATCTTGTTTTAATAAGAAACTTCTTTTTACAATTTTTGTACTAGTGCAGACTTATACCAGCATGTAGGCTTCTACCTGCAAAAGGTTACAACTTTCTCTCGTTCTCCAGGTTCTCCTGGAAGGGAGCTACAACCCCCTAGCTCTTGCACTAACTGTTGTGTTTACTAGTATGTGGGTGCAAGCCTACAGAAGGCTACAACCTTCTCTTTTCTTCCAGGGACCACGTTTCATTAATTTTTAGATTGGATCCATTAATAACATCAATCAACCATCAAATATATTTGCATCAATCTGTTAACACCCAGGTTGTTCTCTTTGACTCCCAAGAGAATACGGTCGGGGTAACCACTAACCAATCTTTGGGCTGCAGCTTCTAGCCCAGCTGCAGTCAGAGAGGGCTCTCTCGATTAAGTTTATCACTGCCTTCAGTGAGGGTTTTAGGCTAGTTGTGAGATGAGTTTTTTGGTTGTTTTTTGTGTATTTGGTTGGGAGGATGCTTCTGTTTCCTCTAAAGTATATCAACATGGATGATTAATCCATTGGGCAATGGGGTCTAGGAGTGTTTTCTCTTGAAGTCTTGATTTTGGTGAGG
>APFE031309587.1:45136-61281 GCA_000404065.3 Pinus taeda
AGTTCTTACAAAACTGATACAGACATTGCCTTCTCAGGGAAATATGAGATCTTTGCATTTGCCAAAGCAGAGCATATTTGGACCTTTGATATCCAATCATGAAATATGAAACCTATTGGTATAGGTATCCAACACAATCAATCTCCTTTGCACCAACAAAAAATGAATCAATCAATCACTTCTCAGAATGATGTAACCAGAATATAGAAACAGTAACAGAACCCATGCTATAACCCAGAACACTGTAACAGTAAAAAGAAGTAGCTAAAGCATATTTTATTAGGTATATGCTACTTCAACGTGTCGAACCTGCATACATACACAGTTTACTCAAGGTGAACCTGTGTATATCCTGTTTTGATATGCAGACCTAGTGTGTACACACACCTTTTCTAAAGTGAACTTGTATACAGATCTGTAAGTGATGATTTAAACTTTACAACAACTTCAGACATCAATTATACCCAGATCATCATATTTACAGATTACAACATGTGCCAGTTATTCGGATACAAAATCAAAACCACACAAAGACACTTCTCTTCAATCCTTAAGGTCTTGACCCCTCAATAGAACTTATCCTTCCTCAAGCACTCAGGTTCATCATTGATACAGATCCACCTGTGCACCATAACCCAATAACCTATATTCTAGATCTTGCTCCTCATTAGATATTCAATTCATGAGTGCCTTTGCCTAATGATCTTCTCCTCCATTTATAGTCCTAGGCCTTACTCAACACCATGGACCAAAACCACTTAGAATCAATACCTTGGACCAAATACCTAGGGTCAACACGTTAGACCAAATACCATGGATCAATACTGAAATACCATGGATCAAATACCATGGACCAAATCTTAGTTTTCCAAAATGTATGTGCCTTTCCTTCTGTAAAAGTGCATGTGTACGTTGTATGCTCCTTTTGTTTAATGAACCTGTGTGTATACACAAGTTGGTCAAGGTGAACTTACGTATACCTTTCTTTCTTCGTTCTATGTTTCCTAAACTGTAATTTGTTGTTGTTAACCTGTCATACATAGATCTTTCATCTGAGTGAATTTCCATCAAGTACAACACCTGTATCACCTATATCATAATTCCATCGTTCTATTTCTTCAGCTGAATCCAAAGTACAAGAACTGTCACATTCCCATGAGATTCTCCCATCTACAATCAGGTTCACCCGATCTTGGTCTTGCGACGTTATCTAGTAAATGCAATCTAACTCATCACTATTGTCATCATCGCACATAGGTTCAGTGTAGCATGCTCCTTGGGCTGGGCCTAATAGGACTACCACACGTAGTGATTTTTTCTCGAATATCATCTTCCTCTTCTTCGGGTTGATGACTACATTCATATCAGTGACCTAGTTTATTCCTAACAACATGAGATAAGGATTATTGTCATAAAAAATCTCTATCACTTCAAATTCCATCTGCGTGCTCGCGCCTTCGATATCAATTGTTACCCCTTACAACCTCCCCATGGGAAAAACCTTCTGTTGGTTCACCATTCGTAATTGAATAGGGGGCCACTGTAACATGGACCTGCCCATGTGTTCCCATGTCTGCTTAGGTAACACGTTTGCATCGAACACTAGGTCCAAGATTACTTGATCCATTTTGTATTCACCAATCTGCGTCGTCAAACACATCTCCCTTCCAGTTCACAATGTATGCTTTCCTAGTTTCTGGACTACGCACAGTTCACCTGACCCTGTGCACCTAGTGATCAGCTCTTGTAGTCCTTTAACTGCCCTATTATTGCACAAAAACTTCATGCATGTCTCTAAAAAGGTAGCAAGGATAGAAGGATCCATTCCTGGCTCTGGTTGATCCTTACTACTTAAACTAGAGGCCTCTGTGAAGCTCTTCTTAGCTTCCATGAACGTCTCTTTTGCGTGTTCCAAGTCAAACTCAAGTTCCTTTGTAGGAGCCTTGTGAACCCATGTATCTTCCTTAGGTTGCTTCCCCTTATCTTCCCCTGGGGTCGTGCCACTTTGGAGTATCATGTTCATGTTGGGGTCTTCATCGTGGGTTTAGATTTCATCATTTGGATATTCTGAGTCGGAGGGGACTAGAGTACCCATTTCTCACGCATCTGTGTTATTAGCGTAGGACAATATATCATTTCATGATCAAATTGATCGCAATATGAACAAGACATTCTTGCTGGATTAGTATAATTGAGGGCATAGTGTCCTGGTCCTACGCAATTGTAACAGATTAACTATCTGCGGCCCCTTCCTAGCCCCATTCCTCCTCCTCCTCAACCTCGGCCCTAAAATCCAGCATGCCCCATCCCCACGGTTGGGTTGAGGGCTCACATTTCTATATGCATTTTATAGGCTAGGGTTCACTCCATCATCAACTCGTAGCTGCAACAAGTATGCTCGTCATGGCCCATCGATCTACAAAAATTACAAAATAGTTGTTGGGCAGTATGTGTATACTTCTACAATAAATGACATTTATTCATCATGTATTTTCCTCCTATTTAATAGATCGCGCACCATAGCATTGGTGTCACACTTAGCCTTGCCTGTGCCTCTGGTCTTAATGGCATTGGTCCCCCTCCTGCCAAGTAGTTCACGGATATTGGACAGTGATCCTTGTCTTAGCCTTGGCCTTTGCATTTTATGCACCATACTTCCTTGTTCACCTTTGGCCGCGGTGCCATGTCCTACTTCAAGCTTTGCATTTCCACGTAGATATTTTGTGGTTGCGCATGGATTTGTTGAACTCCTAGCCTCAGATCCTATGTCGGAATTTCATGCAGCCTCATCGCCATTTCCAATGCTTTGGTCTGGGTTAAAAGCTTCTGCTGTGACAGTACCATCCTCAGGTGTGGTGTCAAAGATGAAACAAACCATGCACAGTGCTACACATCTATTAGCATCATATTAGCCTCGCGGATCGTACTCTTCAGCCGCTGATCCAGATCCCACGGGGTCTCGCCTAGAAGAATCGTGATATCTTTAAATCTGATGATTGACTACATCTCTGATTTCGGCTGGCTAAATTATTTGTTCAGTGCATTCTGGATCTCCGCTATCCCTGCATTTGGGTGATCATTTGAGTGCTTGATATACCATGTCAATGTGCGATCCTACAGTGCGCTCACCAATGTAGCCTTTTTAATGTTGTCATTCATGACCCCTTATGCTTGCCATACTACTCTTACCATGAACCAGAACTGATTCAGATCCTCATTTCCTACTCCTCTGAATATGGGTAGCTTGATCGCGCTCGCCATGTGGAATTGCGGGGGTGGTGGAGGTGGAGTGGCTGGAGATGGAGGTGAAGGAGGTGAAGCGGGTGGTGGCGTAAGTGGAGGTGGTAACTACAGAATGCGCTACCTTATCAAACTAACTACACTTCTCAGAGAGACCCAAGCGAGCTCTTCCTCGCTCTCTCACGAAGGTGAAATCAAGAGATTGTTTCCTAATTCCATGCTACCTCTGTAGATTCTTCCGCTCCACGTTGTTCCAAACATTAATGTATTCACATCACCCATTTTTTGCATAACAACATCTTAATCTAGGTATTCAGCGATTTAATGTACCTACCTCATAGTCCCTTGAGAAAATGTTGCTCTGCTTTGTTGTAGCTCATGGTCGTGTCTATCGCAAACTCAATAATAAATCCCCCTATTATCCACTCAAGCCAATGGTCCACAACTTGCGCGATCTTATCTTCTTATTTCTCTAGTCTGCGCACTAATTCTGGAGTCCACACTATTGGTTGAATGAGCTTATGCCTTCCCTAGCTGTTAGATAACCTCACGATCCACTCATATAGTTCAAAAGATAATGACGCGAAGAAGATCTTGTGTATTTCCATATATATATGTAGCGATCTAGCCACCTCTCCTTGGATATCTGCGAAGTTTTGTTTTCCTGTGTCACGAACTCATGAAGCTTTTTGTCCAACCACTCTTCAATTTCTTCCTTTGTAGGGTTCCAATGGTACGACATCAGAAATCCCTTGGGCAGATCCCAATCCCAACAACGAAACCATTTGTTGGCTTCTTGGGGCTTGACCCAAGTTTAGAAGTGATTTAGCCAAACAAATCCCAAAACTACCGGTCCTTTCGGAAATAATCTGTGGGTCATGAACTGAGGTCTCACTCGAGGTAGTATGGGAGCGTGTTGGAACTAGGTTTCTGTACCCTAGGGATGTCTTGATGAAGTCGGAGACATTCGCGAACCTAGCCTACGTGGCTGCTTCGCGCAGACATCTGTTCTTCATGACTTGGGCCACTTCTTCCGTGCAGCTCTAAAAAGGGTGTGACGAGGTGTTTTATCCTTACAATGATTATTATTATAGATCTTAACTTAATTGTATATACCGATATTCTCATTAATCATTCCACATTCATAGAAAGTGCACACAATCATAAAACTGTAAAGAGATGCATTAACATAACAGGAGCATAAACACATAGTATTTCATAATCAACTTAACTTTTATTAATCCTCTATTCAGATGCAATCCCAACTCTACCTTGCACACTCAGCTGCAAGGGTCTGTGCACACAACTGCAGACTCTACCAGGCCTCTGCACACATAGCTACAGAGCCTCTCACTACTACTACAACCCAAGACTCAGACTTACAGACATAGAGCGAATTCCTCATTCAAAAACCCATAATACTTCTCAAAGCTAAGACTAAGATTGACTTTTACACATAGAGCCTTGCTCTATTTATACAATCCCATGGTCCGAGGACCATGGGTAGGCCGCCACATTCTATATTAAATTACATTATTTTAGAGCAAACAACCTTAGAGTCTCGCACTCTGTGCCTACATTTTGCAGGGTCATTACATTACATTGACCAAAACTCGAGCTTTGAGCCCCAAAACTTGCTATGGTGGGATCTGCTACCTAGCATGAGCCCCAATATTAGTTGTTGCTGCTCAAACTATTGTAGGGCCTCCATGGTAACATCCTGCACCGTGTCTCTAATGTCATGAAAATCGCGCTCTGTGAGTGTGATTGTATCTAGCGACATCTTAGTGGCCTTGGATTTCTTCCTCGACCCTCCTTTCTCTTGATCCCTAGGACATTTGTTGTGAAAAAATGTCACCTGTGGGTACACGTTGTGCTTCTATGTTTGTTCGTCTGTCTCTTCCTCTGTCTTGGGTGAAGGCGACCTCGTGCCTTTGTCAAAGCCCCACTGTATTCCACATGTTTGCTTCTCTATCTGCTGAGTGGCGTCACACTCTACCTATGCCTTGTTAGTGGCCTCCTTCTTTCTCTTTTTGGCTAGCTGCATCATCTTGTGCTTGGCCTACTCCTTCTTGCCTTGCGTGATGGACTTGCTTGCTTCCACTGCCAAGTCTGATGTAGTGCGCCATTCCGTCGGCCAATGATCAAGCACTACATCAATTGCATCATCCGTTTCCAAGTAAGGCAAGTCATACCATGTCTGTGCAGGGTCCTTCCACACCCTGATTAGAACATGGTGAAAATATACCTTGAACTCCACGTAACCCTGAAGGTTGGCAAACACAGTAGGCGATAATTGCAATTTGCGATTGATAGACATGTGGATGTTCATCTCCATCAATATCCAAAAGTCTTGATGTCCTTAATGTGTTGCGCATCCTTGGTCTCCCATAGTGAAGTGTACTTTGTGACTTCTAGTAGGTCTAGTGTGACTGAAGGGAATTAACCGTCTTCTAGTATATCCCATGCTACCATCATAATAGACAGCAAGAGCAACACGTAGTGGAAAGTCTTGTTGAGCTCTTCTGCCTTGTGGCAGTTTGCAAGGAACTCATCGTAGAGATAGTGCGGCCAATTGAACTGGATTCCTTTAGTTCACTAGGCTGCTAGCAGGACGATAGGCGATGACACCTCATCGGCGTGACACTTCCTCATCACCTTCCCTACAAAAATCTGTGTGGTCACCTTGATTGCAGGGTCACTGATACTTGATATGGAATCTTTGCACGACTTCTTTAAAAGCTTATATTTCTCCTTCATGGCCTCTGTGAGGGCCTGCTCGGCACCTTTTCTGCCAAACATCATGACTGGATTTTCTCCTATGTAGGGCAACCGCGTGGTCGTATGGATGAATCTGCGGGTGATGGGTATTGGCTCATCCAGCCACAGACACTCATCATGCACCAAGCATAATAGTTGCTTGATGACCAATACTATAATCGAGGTGCAGTTGTAGTGCAACACCCATAGTAGGTTAAGCAGACTTGCCTTGTCTATTGCCTTGAGCCACATTCGTGGTTCCAATGTGGTCATCCTGGTCGTTATGTCAATAATGTGGAACATTACTTTCTTGGTCGCCAAGTGTGGGAACTTCTCATGCTCCGCTAAGTCCCAGTCTTCGAACTTTAACAAAGGAACCCACCCCAAGTGTGGTCCTTCGAAGACAATATCATCCGGTAGGAGAGGGGTTTGTAAGGGGACCTTGCTCTCATCAATATATTTTGGCACCTTAGTATTGCCCTTGCATGGAATAACGTACTTAGGCAACCGAGTGATAGAGTCAGCACCCTTGACTTCAACTTCCTCCACATCTATCCCCAAGTCCTCATCATCCATCAGGATGTCTTTGATTTCTTCCACCTTTGGCTCCAGATCAATGGCTTTGCCCTTTTCCTGTGTGGTGGCCTTGTCCTTTGGTAGGTTTCTTATTGGTGATGTGCGCGCTAGTATTGCAGGCTTCTTTCCATTTTTATCTTTCGCACTCTCCTTAGTTGGGGTTAGCTTTGGTCCCATCATTCGTGGTAATTTGGGGACTTCCGCTAATACTTCAACAACCTCTAGATTAGCTTCTTATGTCTCCTTAACAACTTCCGACATAGCCTCCATGGTTGTCACTCCTTTGGTATCCATAGCTTCTGTAGGTGTCGACATGATGTTCTACAATAATTCTTGTGTTGCCTTCAACAATGTCTCCAATACTGAATTGGCTATCAAAGCTTCGAAGTTCTCACGGTTCATGTGGGCTTGAGATCTCAACAACTCAATTCTAAAAATGCCAGGTGTTTTTCGCTGGGCAGCCACCTATAATTTATAGGGCATTTTGAATTCAAATCTGACTATCCCCCCATATCTGGTTCATTAATGCCGGATTGGTGGCACATTTTCAAGGATTTGATCCATAAGTTCCATCTTAAATGCCACCCACCCACTCCATTTGGCCACATTTATACCATCAAATTATGAACAGTGACTTTAATTGTCACTTTCTGGCTGAACTGCGTGATTTCTCCCTAGGTGGCACAGCTCCCTTTACGCTGTCGCAAAACATGTGATACTTCCTCACTCTGCACACTCCTCCAATCGCGCATCTCCCCAACCTAGACAATGCAGTTTATAGTCCCACATCTCCTCTCAACTGCCAGGAGTGCTAAGACTATGCTACACTCATATAGTCACATGGCCAGACCACCGATGTATGGCTTAAATCTACTACCATTCACCTTTCCTGGGAAGGGATCTCCATTCAATTTAACCAATTGAACTGCTCCACTGTCAGTAATTTCCTTAATGACATAGGGCCCTAATCAGTGCATTTTGAACTTCCCTGAGAATTTATCAAAATTACTGTCATATAACAAAACCAGATCATTTATCTTAAAGGTGCGTAGCTTAATGTGTTGATCATGCCATGATTTTTTCCGTTGCTTTTGGACCTGTCAGTTAAATACAACTAGAAATATCTCTTCCTCAGGCTCAGCCAGTTTGCGCAAGCCTCTCTTCCAAGGCTCTACAATTTGTCATACCCGTGAGTGCCACTATGTGCAGAATAGGCACAATGTATTGCCTGGGCATCACTGCTTCAACACCATATGCAAGCCTAAAGGGTGTCTGTCTAGTCAACTACTTGCATGTCATCCAATAGGCCCATAATCACTTCATTGAGTGTTGCAAACCTTGGTTAGTGCATTCTCCAGTACTTTATTAAATGCTTCCACCACCCCGTTAGCCTTTGGGTGATAAGGTGTGATCCTATCATGATATACCTGAAATTCCTCTATCAGCATGTTGATCGTCTCGTTTAGAAAGTGCGTACCCCGCTCACTCATCAAAATATTTGGACACCCAAATCGTGTCAGTACATATTCAAAGACGAACTTCGTAGCAGTTCCACCTATGCAATCGTTCATAGGTTATGCCTCTGCCCATCGAGTCAAATACTCTGTCGCGGTGATAATGTACAATGCTCCCATCTTCTTCCCTTAGGGCTTAATGGGTCCCACAAAATCTATCGACAATTTCTGAAAGGTTTGTAACTCCATCTGTCGATTTAGAGGCAACTCATCCCTCCGTAATGGCTCGCCTGTCCTTCGACACACATCACACACTTTGCAATAAGCTTTTGAATCCTGATGGAGGGTTGGCCACCACAACCCTATGCGTAGAATCTTCTGCGCGGTCACTCTCCCTACATAATGTCCTCCCATGGTGTCCCATGAGCATCCACGAGTATACTGCCCCTTTCAAACTCCGGTACATATCGTCACAATATTTCATCAGACCCCATTTGTATAGATGCCTAGCAATGATAGAAAAGTCTTCTACATGCACCACTAACTCCTTCTTCTGCTAGATAGTGTAACCTTCTAGGCCAGTTTTGTCATTAGGAAGTGTATGATATCTTCAAAATGACCATCCATGACATGCACTACAAATAGTTGTGCATCAAGCAATCCTCCTCCAAATTAGTGGGCTCTTCCCCTATTTCGATGCGCGATAGATGGTCTAGTGTTATAGACATTTTTGGGCACTTCAACCCCAATCATAAATGTCCATAAACTGAGGGCTCCTAAGTCCCTAAAAGTGTTGCTTCATTTCCTAAAGGAGCAAGGTCAGCTAATTACATCATCTCCCAGAAGTTCTCCACTGAAAACCACTCATAAATGGTCAAAACTAGACCATACTGAAAGCTCAAGGCAGAGGGTGTGATGCATATCACCTCTCCAGTGTACAAGGTGTGACGCATACTGAATTTCTCCTCTGTAGGGTGTGATGGTCAGGAATGGACAAATGGCACGGACAAAAATGCGAGGTGGAAGATCATGGAATCTTCCAGAAGCTTCCCCTCTGACACTTGCCTCTCTGTTTTCGACCAGGGATGAGTAAGGGATCATCATTCTCTAAGTGGAAGTAGGAACTATCAGAGAGAGTACACTAATCAAGATCCTAGAAGATGACTCACCTCTTTGTAATCATCTATATATGGATCCCTTATCACAGAGATCCGAAGGCTGGAATTTTGTATCTTATAGAGAAGTGATGTTGGTTTTCTGGTGTACATTCATAGCGTTGGGTGATCTAAGCTTTGCTTGAGGTGAAGAAGGGCTTCCTAGCTGGAGGATGATGCTGGATCAGAACATATGGTTATAATCCTCTTGCTACTTTTCATCTTATAAAGCTATTCTTGCTTTCTTCCATATTCTTGTGTACTTGTTTATATATGCATTTATATGGTTAACACACATCTGGTCCTATGTTATTTATGAACATAGATCTTTGTTTCTTCGATAGTAGTATGTTGTTGTGATTCGACAGGTTCTTTTTGAACCTGGGCAGACGGAGAAGAAGCGGCAAAGCTTTATTGAGAAGAAGAGGAAATCAAGCGCAAGACTAAGTTCGGTCTTATTGGTTCTCCTCTTATCTATTTTCATAAAAGAAAACGAAAGTAGACTTACTTGTTTGTTTCTAAGATAGTCACCCATCTTAGTGGGAATAGCAGCATCTGAGTGGACACTATTCCTGGTAACAAAATGGCGACCCCATTGGGGAGCAACTAGATTGTTTGTTAGCCTATCTATCCTTGTTTCTTTTATAAACTTAGAGACGGAGCCTGAAGTCAAGCCAGCTAGCCTTCGAACTGCATTTGTTATACAAATGCAAAGTATATCAATGCTGCTTCAGTCTATCTTCGGGTTTTTTTTATGAATTAAACAATAGATCTGCAAGCAATCTAATTTCCCTAAGTGGTGGCTCTAGTAACCTCTTTAGATCACCCCTGTGCTTTACATACACTGAACATTACTTACTCGGCCTAAACACCTGAATTGAATTGCAAACTGTGAGTGAAAACCTGTTTAAAGTCTCGCAGTACTACCATCGCACCCTGCCTTCAAGGCAGTCTGTATGCATCGCACTTCCCGAGTGCAGTAGGTGCGCTGCGTACTGGTTTCACTGTGTAACAGGTGCGATGGTCAGGGAGGGTTAACTTTACCCTCAGACTGTGGTTTCTCCTCACTACTTTCAGTCCTATTCAAGAGTTTTGTTGTCTGTAGTCAGTGTACTTCTGTGAAAACCCCCTTCTCTTGCATTATTCCGTCTCGTTAGTGCAAAGAACTGTAAGTTTTTTTTATGTATTGTGCGTCATTTTCAGTTCTCTTTTGCAAAAAAGTAGCATAGTCAAACTGTCGTCTCTAGATCTAAAAGTGTCATAGCTGTCGTTTTCAGTTTTGGAAAACAATCCCATTGTTCTTGATATTCAATTATACAGTTACTATTGCATAGGATTTGAATTAGTAGTTTTAAAGTGTGGAAAAGCAATTTTCATCTCAAAAGCGCAAAGTGTCTCTCTTGCTTTCACTTCATTTTGAAAAAGAATTTTGTTGAGTATTGTCGCTTTAAAAGTAATTCAGATTTGCACATAGCTTTCTTAACATCATTAAGACATTAAGAATGCTAAAAACAAATGCATGCATGTGCATTTGCATTTTGATTGCTTGGTTTGATTTAGGACTGTGTACTTAGCATGTGCTCTGTGCTCTGTGCAGAAAAGATTCTTGACTTTTTTTTCTTAGTAGCTATGATTTTCATTGCGGAAAGAAGATTAAACATTTGTTTATCATCTTAGACTACATTTTAGGAATCATATACACATCACGCGGTGAACCTGAAAGGAAAATTGTTAAGCAAGATCAACTTAAAATAAATTCAATGAATCTAACAACGCTTTGGAACTTAACGCACAACATCTAGAGGTCTAGGCTAGAGACTTATTCCGATGTCATAAAACCTGGTAACCATTGTTTTCAGTGTTGGTTGGGTGATTCCTCCACTCTGAGACGACAAGTGCCAGTACGGACTTGTGCTCCCACGTACCGTCGAGTATATATTGGGATACCACAATAGGCTGCATCCTTTATCCTTAGGAAGCCGTGTCTGCCACCCTATCGATCGCAATGCACTGAACACAGCATTCGGGAAGATTGACCACCGTACCGTAAAAAGTATTTTGCAGTTTTGCGATTGGTTTGGTAATCCTCTCTGCCTAGATCTCTAGAGAAGTCCATTTTGCTCCTTTTCAGACTCCTTAAAAGAAAAGGTCCTCTGAGCACTTACCACTTCGGGCTCAATAAAAATCGAAGGCGACTAGAGTCATCTTTTGTTTTTTCTCGACTCTTTAAAATTGAAAAAACAAGTTGTGTCAAAGCTTCTAAAAATTTATTTTAATTGGAATAACGTCACAAATTCCCCTGTCGATATTTAGGTTAAGAAAATGGAGTCTACCAACCAAGGATTTCCCCTTGGAGGAAATCCTAGTCCTTTCTCCTCTTGGGGAGGTGTTGGTGCACCCCATATGGCCACTTTGTCACTACCAAGATTGACAATTGGTTTGTCTGTCTGGCTCTTCTCTACCTTTGTCGTTCAGAATCCCGTAATTCCTGAACAGTCGAATCATTAACTTGATGACACTAGATTTGCCTCCCAACCTTCTACTTCGTATGATTCTCCCTCTCCTCCTTCCCCTTCACTTGATAAAGCCAATAAAGCTAAAAATCAAGTAACCAAGAAGAAAAAGAAGCAGAAAGAGAAAAAGGAAAAGAAGAAAAAGGAACCAAAATAGGAAGGGGGAAACCAAGCGTTGTCTAGCAAAAATCTTCACACCGCACCATTGAAACCTAAATCTCCTTGTGTCATTTGCAATGGAGACCACTATCACCAAGATTGTCCCTGTATCCCTCGGATCTTAAGGGACTGGTCTCCTCGTTTGCACAATTCGGTGGCGTCAACCTCTGACGATCATGTTGAATGCTCACCATGAACCAATGAAAGTGAAGCACATGGACAGAAAAGGAATCCCATATTTCCTTGTAAGTTGTGTGAAGACAATCACGTCGTCCACCGTTGTCCCTTCCTTGATGAGGCTAAAAGAGTTTTGGATGAAAATCCGGTTGGCCCATCATTGTGGTTGGCCAAAGCATCTATCACTGAAAATGAACCCTATGAACCCATACCAGACAAAAGTCAAAAGGTCGAGACGACAACTGACCTGATCTTGCCTTCAGAGTGCTCATCTTCGAGTGATACCGTCATTGAAGAGAAAGAGAATGACATCGTTCAAACTCTTTTCATCAACACAGACATCGATGAACTTGGGGGCAGTCCTCCCGTTCCTTTATCACAGGAAGGAAGTTCATCAGAGTCATATCCGGTCATCTATTCGGTCCCACCACCAAGCAACCTAGTCGTTTCCTTCAACTGGAATCTACTAGGCAGACCTCGTTTACCAGCTAGTGTGCCATTCAGAATCATTGTACAAGCTTACAGAATGGTTATGGTTGGTACCATCATCGATGAAGGGGATTCTATGAGTATCCTTTCTTCAACTACTTGGAAAGCGCTTGGTTCGCCATCTCTTTTGCCTGAAATGAGAAATGTGACAGGCTTCAACAAAGGAACCAGTCGACCTTTAGGGATCCTTCCAAATGTGGCCATTACTTTGAGAAGGAAAATTTTTCACATGAACGTGATGGTAGTTCAAGGACCCTTGGATTATAATCTACTCCTTGGTTGCGACTATATTTATTGCATGGGAGCCATCATCTCCTCACTCTTTAGAGTAATGTGTTTTATGCACGAAGGCAGAATGGTCAAGTTCATAGACCAAATGTCATTCCCCAGTTCACACATCGCAAATAGTCAAATGCCATCCCTAAATGGTCTTTTCACGCAAGGAATGTCTCATTGATCTCCAGTCCATCCACTTGATGAGCGCGAGTGATTCAGGAAGATGTGACTGAAACCTAGGGGGCATGCACCTTGGTTTGTTTCGATAGGAAAACCTTAGGTATAGAGTGGATTTCTGTGAGGGATATATGACTAGTCTAACGAACCCATCCTCATAGGAAAATGAGATCAGGCTGGAATAAGATACCTTTGTTAAAGTTATGTGAGTGGAATGTGTCTGCACCACCCACCTTTGTCTGTTTCGATAGACATCGCCAAGGAAGAATTTTATCTGCTACGCGGATGGAAATTTCTTGGTAACCTGGAAATTTTTCGCTATACCTGGGGGCTTACAAACCTTTTTGCATGCAAGCAAAGAGCGGCTATCTATTTTTTAAATTTGTAGCACCTTGAACCCTTTAAAGGTGCTAGTCGTTTCCTAACTTGCATAAAGAAAGGATCCATGGCAAAGCTTGAGAGATGTAAGCCACTTCAAAATAGCATCTTGAATGAGACATTCTTATCATACGACTGGTGAGAAATGTTATCACAGAGTTCAAGCTCATTAAAAAATAAACCCTCCACGAGAAGTTTTAGCGGATAGTTCAAGCTAGATAAAAAATAAACATAAGTCATGAGCTAGTCGTTTCCTAACTTGCATAAAGAAAGTATCCGTGGAAAAGCTTGAGAGATGTAAGCCACTTCAAAATAGCATCTTGAATGAGACATTCTTATCATACGACTGGCAAGCAATGTTATCGCAGAGTTCAAGCTCATTAAAAATAAACCCTCCACGAGAAGTTTTAGCAGACAGTTCAAGCTCGTTAAAAAATAAACATAAGTCATGAGCAAATGTTTCCCCCAACGTTTAAGCTCATTAAAAAATGAATTGGTAAATAACCATTGTGAATTCCTTATCGCCAGCTTTTGAGCCTTGGTCGTGTTCTTGCCATCACCTCCACTCTGTTTTTAGCCAATCATTCACCCCCATATGATTGTTTGCCCCTTCGAGGAACATTTTCAAGGAGTGATTCTATTAGCCATCCTTGTGACACTGCCATGATTGGAAAATTCCAAATCTTACCTGGAATCAGCTGCTACCCGAAACCATCACCCGTTCCTCTCTTCTTTAAGCTCTTTTCACCTGACTCGTAAAATATGAAAAGATTTCCGAGTGATTGGCCTCTCCAACTATTAAAGTCATCGGAAGTGTATCCTTCCTCTAGATTTTAATCTTTTTGGACCCGAGGGATTATTACACAAAAAGATCGAGCGCTTGTCTTGTTCGGCTCGTTAAAACTATCGAAAATTCATACCTTTTGTATGATTTTACGCTTTTTTCAGACTTAAGGGATTATATGATGAAAAAGAATCATTGGAGTCTCCTTTCCGTTTCTTTCAGACTCTCTAAAATTGAAAGAGACCGAGTTATCTTTGTCATTAAAATCGTTAAAAGCGAATAGTGACAAACTCATCCAAAAGGATGAGAATGAGTTTCACTGTTGCTAGGCTCGCTAAAATATAGCGATAGGTTCGCCCGAAGGGTGGATTATAGAAAAAGCATATGTTATCCTCCTCAATATTGACAAAAATAAAGAGGTACTAGTCAGCAATCACTGGGGAAAATTGGGAAGAAAACTTGAAGAAACTTTATTGGTAGCAAGTCGCTCTTGAACATCACACTTTGCTTCCACATCCATGCCGGGTTGGGTTGTTCCGTTCACTGGTCATCACCATTGGTCCATCACACCATCCATCTTTGGGGTTAATGCTACCAATCCATCGTCAGTGTCGCCGATATGTTGAAGAGAAGTCATTCAGACAGTTCACCTGTGTCTCACACACTGCAATACATTCATGCTTCATTCCTTCATGACTGCCACCCTGAACCCTGTATCGTCAGATTGTTTTCACCTCCAAAATCATTTGCTTCATTCCATGTCGTTGATGTGGGATTTATTAAGGCCCTCCTGCGATGGGTCGCTTCTTGTCGACATCAGCTCATTATCGAAGAAGTTGACTTAGGAACAACCCTTTCAGTACTTTGAAGCTTGCATGCCTCAATGGCAAGTTTCTCACTTTCGGCAATAGGTTTACATCAATGACCTTCGACCGAGAGATTTTACGTGGTGTTCAACGCCAATTCCTTTTTCTCACCACGTGAATTGTACTGTAGTACCTTGAGGGTAATTGTCATTATTGGTGATTCCTCTCGTGCATGTTAACAACTTACATCATTGGCTGGTAATCAGGCGATGTCTTTCCATGTTCGACTTCGGAACTTTTTTCACATGGATCAACTTGTACTCTGAGTGAAGATTGAACAAGTTTTGAAGACCTCGGATCTAGTTTCATCCATCTGGGCTACGATATATTCAAGAATATAAAGACATCAAGTGTACATCATTGCCGAACAGATGGTCATCCAAATCAAAGGATGATGAGTCCATATCATTAGTCTGTCACACAGACGATTGTCTGTCCTATGTACATGAAAATGAATTTATAAAGTTTAGCATGGGAATGCCCACCTCAACTAGATCATGAAAAAATGTTGAAAAAATAATGTATTGTATTGTATCTTATTATAGGTTGCCTCCCAGCTAGGAAAAACTTCGGATCCTCATAGTAAAGCATTTCACTCGACATCAGAAATATTAACGACCTCATGCTTTAGGGGGTAACTGTTATAGACATTTTTGGGCACTTCAAACCCAATCACAAATGTCCATAAACTGAGGGCTCCTAAGTCCCTAAAACTGTTGCTTCACTGCCTAAAGGAACAAGGTCAGCTAATTACATCATCTCCCAGAAGTTATCCACTGAAAACTGCTCATAAATGGTCAAGACTAGACCATACTGAAATCTCAATGCAGAGGGTATGATGCATATCACCTTCCCAGTGTACAAGGTGTGATGCATACTGAATTGCTCCTCTGTAGGGTGTGATGGTCAGGAATGGACAAATGGCAGGGACAAAAATGTGAGGTGGAAGATCATGGAATCTTCCAGAAGCTTCCCCTCTGACACTTGCCTCTCTGTTGAGTAAGAGATCATCATTCTCCAAGTGGAAGCAGGAACTATCAGAGAGAGTACACTAATCAAGATCCCAAAAGATGACTCACCTCTCTATAATCATCTATATATGGATCCCTCATCACAGAGATCCGGAGGCTGGAATTTTGTAT
>APFE031309587.1:61301-92122 GCA_000404065.3 Pinus taeda
GGTTTTCTGGTGTACATTCATAGTGTTGGGTGATCTAAGCTTTTCTTGAGGTGAAGAAGGGCTTCCTAGCTGGAGGATGATGCTACTTTTCATATGGGTCAGAACATATGGTTGTAATTATCTTGCTACTTTTCATCTTAATAAAGCTATTATTGTTTTCTTCCATATTCTTGTGTACTTGTTTATATATGCATTTATATGGTTAACACACATCTGGTCATGTGTTATTTATGAACATAGATCTTTGTTTCTTCGATAGTAGTATGTTGCAGTGATTCAACAAGTTCTTTTTGAAGCTAGGCAGACAAAGAAGAAGTGGTGAAGCTCTATCGAGAAGAAGAGAATATCAAGCGCAAGACTAATGTTGGTCCTATTTGTTCTCCTCTTGTCTATTTTCATAAAAGAAAATGAAAGTAGACTTACTTGTTTGTTTCTAAGATAGCCACCCATCTTAGTGGAAATAGCATCATCAGAGTGGACATTATTCCCGGTAACATCTAGTCCCATCTTTAGTCGTCCAAGCTTCACAATAACCTCAAAATCATACTCCTGGAATAATAAAAACCATCTACAGATTCTCCCCTCCAACACAGGCTTATTGACTAGGTATTTCAATGCAGAATGATCCATATACATCTTGAAATGTCCACCCAACAAATAGTGTCTAAACTTATGGAGCATGTATACCATGGCTAACCCTTCACACTCATGGTGGAATAGCTCTTCTAATCCTTTGATAACCTTCTACATGCGAACACTATCATATGGTCCAAGTCTGCTCCACCAGCCTGTGTCAGTACTGCTCCCAGTGTTATACGTGACACGTCGACCTGTACATGAAACTCCTTCTTCTAATCTGGGAACACTAAAATTGGCACGATGACCATCTTTTCTTTCAATACATCCAAGATTTTCTTACAGTCCTTGTTCCAACGAAACGTGACATCCTTTTTCAACAACTTTTCCATAGGCACGGTGATCTAGGCATAGCCCTTGATAAACTTTCTGTAATACCAAGTATGTCCTAAGGTTGCGTACAACTATTTCACACTCCTCAAGGATTCCAAGTTAAGTATCACCACGGCCTTTGTGAGATCTACTATTAGTCCTTGTCTACAAACCACATGACCCAACAGAGTCCCAAAAGGAACATAAAATAGACAGTTCCTCAGATTGAGCGCAATCTAGTACCTTCAACAGGTATCTAGCATTAGGCGCAAACTTGTGACATGGCATTTTACCAGCCCAAACATAGTTCAGTCATCAAAGTACACTTCTAGAAATTTATGAATAAATTCCTTGAACGTAGCAATGACTACACGTGAAAAAATCACAAGCACATTCTTCAATCTGAAAGGATTTATAGTGTACTAAGAACATCCCCACTTAGTCGCGAAGGTCGTCTTTCTCCTATCCTCTAGCATGATTTTGATCGGATGGTACCCAGAGAACCCATCAGTGAAGGAATATGCTTCCTGGCCACCTACATTGTCCAATACCTCATTAGTGAACAGAGTCAGGAAAGGATCATGTACGCAAGCGTCATTCAACTTCTTGAGATCTATGCATATCCTTATTTCAACTTTCTAATTCTTTTCCTGTACCACCATTGGTCTCACCCAATCATATTCTTCTACAAGATCAATGATACCTACCATGAGAATCTTGTCTAGCTTTAAGAGGACCTTCTCCTTATACTTCAGATTGAGGTAATAAGGTCTTTTCTTAATCGGCTTCACGTCAGGTTTTAACATGATCTTCATAATGCTCAGGTCTCCCATTATACATTTTAGCTCTGTAAACTTGGTCAGGAACAAATCTTGATATTTGGGGAGAAATTCAATGACATTATCCACTATCGCGTCATCCTAGTAATATCCAATATTTTTGAATTTGGGCTCCACCTCCATACCAATATTTACCTGTTTCATTTTCAGTGGTGCGATTATATCACGATTCTGAATCTGTGGTCCCTCAACCTTGCGTTGACCCTCTGTTTCAGGAATGTTAATCTTTCATGGATCCTCATCTTCTTCTTCAGCAATCACGTTATATCATTTCAATGCATGGCTCAGTTGAGTAGTCCAATTGAGTTGAATCTGATTCAAAGGATCATGCGGTATCCTAAAGATTACTACTTTCAGTTCTTGTAGTGCTTTGTTAATACAATCAAACTCGTCTTCAAAGTTGAATGTCATTATGAATCCTTCATGTATAATAGAATATCCCATTCACATGTATCATTGTGTAGCTCTATTTCTAAGTTTCATCGGGATGACATCCAAGGTGTGGAAGAGAAAGTGCACCAATTTTGGCTAGGGCTTCGCTCCATAAGCCTGAGCCCATTTGGCTAAGTGTGCACGCGGATCGTCCTTCTTGTCACACTTGTCTGTCATTCGTACCTTTAGTTTCCCAAATAATTTTCTCATCATCCTCCTACATTCATGCCAATCATCAAAGCTACTCTTATGCATACCCCACCACCTTGCGGGCGTAGCGTGCAGTACCCAATCCAAAGCCTAGAAGCACTTCTTCTGTTGTAGTTCCCTCTAAAATGCATCCATAAATACATCTACACATTCCAGCCATCATAAGTGGGCATATTTATTCCCTCTGATGACACACAGCGTAGCAACCAGGTTATCATGTTACAACTCAGCGTGGTTACTTCATGTAATCGATTATGCTAGCGCTCTAATTCTTCATCAGAGTCCAAGGTGCAGAAACTCTCGCGATCCCATGTAATTCATCCATTAGCTATCAGATTCACCCAATATTGGTCTCACTCTATTATCTTATACATACAGTCTAAATTTCCTCTCATAATCGCAGACTGGTTCAGTATAGCGTGATCCTTCTGCAGGATATAGGGGTACTATTACGCAGAGCAATTTCTTCTCAAATATCATCTTTCGTTTCTTTCAGTTGATTACCCCATTCATTTCAGTAGCCCAATAAATGCCAATGAGTGTAGGTTAGGGGTTGTTATCATCCATAATTTCTATTACTTTAAAATCAACTAATGCACTCATGCCTTCAATATCTACAGTCACCCATTGTAGTCATCCCATGGGGATGATCTTCTGCTGATTTTCCATCCTTAATTGAATTGGAGACCACTGTAGTGTGGTTCTTCCCATCCACTCCCAAGTCTTCTTTGGTAGAACGTTCATGTTTGACCCCAGATCCAAAATAACATAATCCATTTCATATTCTCCTATCTGCACGGTCAGTCTCATCCCTCATCCTACCCTTGCTTTATGCTTACCAATCTTTCGTACCATGCGCGATTCACCTAGACTGTTTCCAGTGCATCTATTTATAAGTTCTTGTAAGCCCTTCATAGCCTTTCTATCGTGTATCAACTTCATGAAAGTCTCTAGAAAGGTCATAAGCATAGAAGGGTCCATTTCGTGATTAGGCTTATCCTTGCTCCCTGAGTTGGAGGACTCAATGAAGCTCTTCTTTGCTTCCATGAATGTTTCGTATGCACGCTCCAAATCAAATTCAGCCTCCTTTGCCAGAGCTTTGTGAACCCATGCACTATCATCAGGTTGTTTCCCCTTATCATCCCATTTTGCAATTCCACTTCAGAGCACTATATTCACATTTAGATCCTCTTCACGAGGCTCATACCTCATCATCTACAAGTTCTGAGTCGGCTAAGGTGGTAGCACTCCTTTGTCATGTATCCTTACTATTAGCATAGGACAGTTTTTTGTCTAATGATCAAATTGATTGCAATATTTGCACAATGTTTGCATAGGGTTAGTGCATTCGCAGGCATAGTGTCCTAGTCCTCCGTAATTGTAGCAAATTACCTGTCCTTGACCTCTACTAGGTCCTCCTCCGTCTCAGCCTCATTCGCACCTCTGAAAGCCTGTTCACACCATCCCTACGCTTTGGTCAATGGGGTTTCATTTCTGCCTAAACCCTATAGGTGAGTGTTATGTCCATCATTAATTCATAACTTTTTCAATTGCACTCATCATGCCCTACTGACCTGCAGAAGTTTCATAATAGTTGTTGCGGTGTTTGTACAAACTTCTACAACAAATGACAGTTATCTGTCGTATGTTTTCCTGCTACCTGACATATAGCGCACCACAATGCAGGCCCTGCACTTGGTTGTGCTTGGGATTCCAGCCTCAAAGGCATCCGCCCTCCTCCTACAATGTAGTTTTAAAAGACCGGGGAATGATCTTTGTCATGTCCTCGACCTTTACATTTTAGGCACTATACCTCTTCGCGCACCTTCGGTCGAACTGTTCTATCCTGCTTCAAACTTTTCATTTCAAGGAAACGATTTTGCAACTACGCATGGATCTACTGAACCCCCAGATTCAGATCTTGCATTGGTGTTTCATGTAGTCTCATTTCAATCTCCAATGCCTCTGCTTGAGTAGTAATCTTCTATTGTGACAATGCAACCCTTAGGTGTGGCAGGAGCAAAGCCACGAACCACTTGCGATGTTGTCCATCTGTTAAGTTTATATTAGCTTCATGTATTTTACACTTCAACCTATGATCCAATTCCGAAGGTTTCTCGCTGGGTTTCATTCAATTTCCTTGAACCCCACAATTGACTGTGCCTCGGATTTAGGCCTATTGAACTCTTTATTCAGCACAGTCTAGATGTCTACCACCCCAGCATTTGGGTTATCATTAGAGTACTTGATGTACCAGGTTACCGTGCGATCCTGCAAAGCACTATCAATGTTTCCTTCTTCATGTGATCATCTGTAATTCCTTGAGCTTCCCATACAACTTTCATGACGAACCAAAACTGGTCCGAGTCCTCATTTCCCAAGCCTTTAAACAAAGGCAGCTTCACTCAATTTTCCATGTTGATTGTGGTGGAGGTGGTGGTGTTATGGGTGAAGTCGCAAGTGATGGTGGTGAAGTTGGAGGTGGTGTGGGTGGAGGTGGCAGTCATGGGAATCCTTGCCTTATCAACTAAATTGCACTTTGTGGAGAAGCCTGTGCTACTCCCTCTTTGTCACCCAATGGAGGTGAAATTAATGGACTATATTTGGTACACTTTCTTCCTTCGTTCCTGTAAGTCTTTTCACTTCACGTAGCTTTGAACATCAAGGAAGCTGCATAACTCATTTTTCGCACAATAACATCTTAATCTAGGTATTCAAAGACTTCAAGTACTTAACTCGTGGACCTTTGAAAAAGCACCACTGCTCCTCGTTGTAACTAACTAATGTATTGACCACTAATTTAGTCACAAATCCTCCTATTGTGCAATCACGCCAATGATCTACAGTGTGAGCGATCTTATCATTAGAGGCTTCAAGTCTCTGTACCAGCTCTGGGGTCTAGACAATAGGACCGTCAAGTTTCCATGTTCCTTGGCTATCCACTAGCTTTGTAATCCACTCATATAACTCAACTAGGGAAGAATAGAAAAAGATCTCATGGATTTCTGTATATAGGTATTTGTCCAGCCATTGTTCCTTTGTTAGTCATGCATTTTTGTTCTCTTATGCCGTGAATTCGTGGATTTTCTTGTCCAACCAGTCCTTGATCTCTTTCTTAGTTGGATTCCAACGATACGACATCACACATCTCTTATGTAGATTTTGGTCCCTACAATGGAACCATTTTTTGGATGTGTGGGGCTTGACCCAGGTTCAGTGCTAGTTAGCCAAACAAATACCTACAATACTTTCCCTTTCGGCATCAGCCCATGGAGCGCATACCAAAGTCTCACTCAAAGCAGTATGGGGAGTTTTATTATAAATGGGGAATTTGCACATCATTATTAATCTGCTCCATTTTAGATCACCCATCCTTGGATTCTTAGGCCCCATCAAGGGCACTCACCACTGAGATTTATTGTGTATCCCACCATTACCGGTCAAGGGATTATGAGGATCAATCGAGGTGTTCACATTTGGGATTTACCATGTATCCCATCCCGGGATTCCTAGGGCTTGTGAATAATCATGGGACCACCCCACTCAGCTTTGAGTCCATTTAGTAATCCAGCTCCACTACATACAAAATCCACCACACCATGGCTATCCATAAATGGAAAGGATAGACTGAAAAATCATTGTCACACATGGAAAAATCCATGCCAAAGACAGAAAGAGAACCAAGGGAAAACATGCCTAAGCATGCATGAAAAAACTGGAAAACAAATCATACATGCAAATTGATACCTGTAAATAATCTCATTGTAGGGGATAGATCCTGCTCTTCCTTGCTTTATCTTTTATTCCTCTTGCCTTCTTTTCCTTTCTTGATCTAATTTTGAAGTCTTCCATGAAAATTGTAAGTGTCCAAGAGTGTGTCAGAGAGAGAGAATAGAAAAAGAGCTCCAAAACTAAACTAACAAAAAGGCATGAACTGATCCTGAGAAGCCTTTTTATTAATTAGGCCTCTATTTTCTTCATTTTCCATTATTTTACTTCATTTTCCTCCTGACATGAAACATGTGACCTTTTGCCTTCATTTTATCCTAATTTCCATTATTTTCATAAATAAAGTGCCAATTAATGTCATTTCCCTTTCCAAAGCCTTCACCATTTCCTTTTCCAATTTCCTTAGCCATAATAAACCAAATGAACACCCACACTAGGATGTTTTTTTCCCAAAATTCATCTTGGAATATGTGTACCTTGACCGTGGTTGTTATTTTTCCTTTATTAACTTTTATTACATGAAACTTTCACTAGGGTTGTTACAGAAACCTTCAATTGGTCACCTAACCTACCAACACATTTCCACATAATTTCCCTGCCACCTTGTGTCTGCCACATGTCCAGACAAGGTTATGCCACATCATGCCACATGTCTTGCACAAATACTACCACAAGACTCTATTCATATTTCCACATGTCACATCCATAAAGGATGAACACAAAGGATATCAATATAATCTAGGTTAGAAATAAGTTAGAAGAAACCCTTCCAGGAGGGGAAGAAAGTTCCTCTCAGGTCCCAAGTAGCTAGAGGGTGGAGATGGTGATTCTAGAAAAATCCCAAACTGATGGGGTGGAGGAATTATTCCTGGAAAAATTCATGGAATGTTTCTCGATGGATTTCTTACTATTTATTAGAATTTTGTGGTTTTAGAGTCCCTAAGCTACTTGGAACCACAGTGTTCAGTTTCACGAGGTGGAGACAGTGAGTCTTTCGATTCATTATGAAATTATTGTTTGCAGCTCAATTGATAGGTGGAGATGGTGAGTCTCTCGATTCCTTGCACTTTATAATTGCAACTCAGTTGAAGGGTGGAGATGGTGACTCTCTTGATTCCCTATGGATTTGTTGATTTCAACTTAGTTGAATGGTGAAGATGGTGAGTCTCTCGTTTCCTTGTGAATTTGTTGATTTATCTTAGTTGAAGGGTGGAGATGGTGAGTCTCTTGATTCCCTCTATATTTTTTGATTACAACTCAGTTGAAGGGTGAAGATGGTGAGTCTCTTAATTACTTGTGCATTTTTTGATTGTAACTTAGTTTAAGGGTGGAGATGGTGAGTGTCTAGATTCATTGTGCTTTTATTTTTTCCAACACATTTGAAGGGTGGAGACAGTGAGTCTCTAAATTCCTTGTGCACTTGTTATTTTCAACTTAGTTAGGGGTGGAGGTGGAGAGGCCTTTGGAGTCCCTATAGAAATTTTAGGTTGTGGCTATCCGTTGACTTGAGGACCGCTTAATATTTGGAATCTACCTCTAGGGAGATAGTTGCAAGTGAGACTTGGATGCAACGATATACAGTTAGATGGAGAGTCATAGTCCTAGACTCAGTTTCCTAAGAATTTATAATAAAGTTATCTGTTGATGGTGCCAGACCCGCCAACATTAAGGGGATCTCCCTGGTATGAAGTCCCAACTAGACCTCACATCGTTTTGTGTAGGAATCCCATTTTGTACTATAGTCTGATTTCCATTATATTCAAGATATCCCTTAGATCTTGCTTGTCAGCACGTGACAGTTGTACGCTTTGTCTTCGAACAACGAGGTTCATGTTCCTGGTGAGTGCTAGTGTTACTTTTGTTAAATTTTTTTCACCGCAGAGGGAGAGGGTGGAAGTGAGTCTCTAGTCAAAAGGGAAGAGTCCCAACTTTATCAGAGACACACAACACAACAATACATGCACAACTTCCAATGGAGAAGTCCACATAGATGCGACAGCAAAAAACAAAATGAATTTATAGCACATATAACACCCAACACAATAGTCCATAGGAGTGTGATGATTGTTATAACAAGTTTATGGGCATGGTTCTGTCTAGTGTCCAGTGAGGTAGCCCACACAGCCGAGACAACGTTAATAACTTATACAACACATTTACATAAGCATGTGTATTAGAACAAACAAAATAGTTCAGCTTTCTTAACACATGTTAAAGCAACATGCATTATAAGTGTCCAAAGAATAGTCTTACAAATAATTACAATACATGTGTGAAAATGTGTTGTCCTGTTAACAGGATTTTGAATTAAGAAAAAGTTCCAAGACACATCGGTACACCATTACATCAATAACCCTGATAGCAAGGTGTTGGAGCCACTACTCGCTCCTCAAAGAAAATATTAAAGACTCTCAAGGCTATGTGGAGGAGCCAAGGAGAAAAGTATTTTTCATGTACAAATGACGGGTATTTATAGCCAAGGGTAAAACTGACCCTTATGATTGTTTGACTTATTTGAATCTTGATATTACATGTGGGTCTCTCAAACTTCCACGCTATATTACATTGACTTACAATAGTATGGCTCACAGTAGTTTTGTGGCCAAGATGACTCATAACACGATTCAGCATGACAGTGCTGGTATGTTCATGCTGTTGGTGGTGTCCATGTGGGTTGTAGTGTTGCTGAGTGATGGATGTGATATTGGTGTATCATTGCTTCACCTCCACATGGCAAGGTGTGTGGAGTCTTCGATGTTATTAGTGTTTGATTGATGGCACATGTCCACGTCACTCACTTGCTTGTAATTTGGCATGCTTTGCATGTTCGTCTGTTCACGAAAAAAATTCCTCGCATGCATTTTATGTTTGTTCATTCATGAAAATATCTCCTCACATGCATTCCTCATTCATCTGTTCGTGAGAAAATATCCCTGCGCACATTCTTTGTTCTTCCGTTCATGAAAAAATATCCTTGCATGTATTCCTTGTTCTTTCATTCACAGACAAATATCCTTGCATGTACTCTCCTTGTTCATCCCATTCATCGTAGTGTCATGTCTTATCCTTGTACCTGTGTTTGCAATCACTCATGGTGAGGTGACATCAATTCTATAAATCTCCTAGTCTACCATGATGCATTGTCGATCGCTTTCAGATGCAAGTGATTGGGAGAGAGAACAAGGCTATGAAAGTACACAAGGCATATTTCAAGCTGGGATGTAGGCTCTAGGCACTGCAAGTGAAAATTGCGCAGAAGTCATTGAGGGATGGAGATGCACAATTCATCAACAATGGTTGTCTGCAAGATACGGCTCGACTGGAGGGCATATTTATGAAATTTCTTGAGGGAAGCAGTGTAGGCAGCAGAGGGGGTTGGCAACAAAAACTGCACAATTCCTTTGGGAGCTAGCGGTGAGCTGCAGGAGGCTTACTAGAAAAAATGCACAAATTTTTCAGGGAGCTGGCAATGGACTGAAGGAGTGCTACCGGAAAAAACTACAAAATTGTTGAGGGCGAGCCTACTAAACATCCCTGCACATTTTTTGAGTTGAGAAGGATCTTGGTTAGCTTGGTTATTGCTCATGAAAATTGTGCAGTTTTTCGGGTGAGCAGCAAGCTGGTTGTCTAGGTGACTGGCTAAAAAAACTACACAATTTTTTTATGGAGAGAGTGACAGACACAAGGTGTCTATCTGACATGTCTGTGTAATTTCTTTGGTCAGTGAAGTGGCAATTATTTTCCTCTTTTAAGAAATTTTTGGAGG
Source organism: Pinus taeda (assembly GCA_000404065.3). Classification (NCBI taxonomy): domain Eukaryota; kingdom Viridiplantae; phylum Streptophyta; class Pinopsida; order Pinales; family Pinaceae; genus Pinus; species Pinus taeda. The sequence goes on from APFE031309587.1 coordinate 71,226, forward strand.
GAGTGAGTCCTGAGGTCACTGCCCAGTCAAACTCGTCAGTTGACCAACTGGAGGGTTAGTTGATTCGCTTGCAGACAACACAGATTGAGATGGTTTGAAGATAAAATTTTGCGTTGTTTTGGATGACAGTCAGTATGGTTGATTCTAGCATTGCATAGTGCAGGTTGCTTGGGAGATAGCCTCAAACTCTTGTGCAATTCTAGGCAGAAATACATGTTCATTGAGGGCTAAAACTAGGAATTAAGCTTAACGAGGGTCTGATTATTGAAGGGTAATCAGGTCGTCAGAAATTTAGCAAAATGACTAAGTGTGTGAATGAGTGAACTTGTGCATACATGACCATGCAGACACACACTCAACATGACTTGACGAAAAGATGCCTTAAACAATCAAGACAACATATACTCAGTGTGACTGACTGATAGTGCAAGAAATAAGCGCCACACTTGTGATAAATCGTTGAACAACCATGATGAAGCTTGAGCGAAAATGCATACAACTTCATTTGTGAGTCTGATAGATGTTTACATAATGAATACAACTTGTACACACCAAGTGAGACCTTGTGCATAGCCAGAACATGGCTCCAAGCGTGACATGGTGACCAACATGAAAAAAGTTGTCTGTTGAACGGTCAAGCGAGGAGGGTGCATAGACTTAACATGGGCTCATGGGATGAGCCCAAGTTCTTGCAAAATCAAGGAAAAATCCAAGGAAGGCTCCAAAATTGGATTGAGGCCAAAATTTTGGAGGGTGCTGCAGCTTCTACAACACTTGGAGACACAGTGATGGAATTCTAGCTTCTCTGTTTTGGTTCATTGACAGCACATGGCCTTGGTATTTCAGGGAGTATTGAATCATTGTGTGGGTTACTCCGACTTCCCCACTTACCCCGTGGATAGTCATGGTTCACCTTTCACCAACTTAGTCAAACAAAACAATAAGTTTCAGCTTGATCATAGTGTTTCGAAATCAGAAAGGGTATTTTTGCTCGCGAATTAATTTTTTTTTTCAGAATATAAGTTTCCATCTATGGTGTTGCTCCCCTGCCATCAAGCCTGGAAAGTACCCCAGCATAGTCACACAGGAACACTTGCATTTCTCCACAACCAGCGAGCCTGGTCAATACCTCGGTGGAGTTGCATGCTTCACCTCTCTGTGTGGAAAGCCATTCTCTTCTTTTACCTTTGTATTTTTTTGTTTTATTCTTTTTTAAAGAGGATGTACATAGGCACTTATTTATTTTTGGGGTGGAAGAGGGATCCTAACTTATTGAGAGAATAAGAGGTTGTTCCTTTAGAGAATCATGTAAGACCTTTGACATAGGTTTTCTCATTTACATTTCCTCCTTCTCTGTTTCTACTAGTTGGATGAGCTTGAACACACAGAGCAGAAGGTTGAGTACAGGGATGGGGTTTCCCAGTGTGGTCATAGGTTCATGTTTGGACCCAAGATTCCCTTGAAAATGTCTTGTATTTCCCGTTGAGACTTAATTGGTCAAAGGTTATAACCAGGCACAGAGAAGATGGGCACATGACTAGCCAAGTGCTGCAGTGTCACAAGACTCTTTAGATCTCAGCCACATACTCAATCAAAAGCCAGAACTCAGTAGAGGGTAGAACTTATTTACAAAAATAAAAATTGCAAGACACTAAACAAACAAAACAAAACAAAACAAAAATTATAAGAAAATAAAAAAAACATAAACAACAAATAGACTATGTACATGGCGCGAGGCATGGCCTGACCTACTGAAAACATAGTTTGAGACCTTGTCCATTAATAGGAAGGTTATCATTCCTCCTGTCAAGTGATTGCAGACAGTATGTGTGAGGGCCAGGCTTCTCATGAACCAATATCAGACTACCAGGTTCCACTACCGGAACCTGGTCGTTTCTTGAAAGACCATTAGGTGAAGACAACATTCTTGCTCCAAATGTTGTGTGTAACGTAGGTTCTGATGATGGCATAAGGTAGTTGTTTTTGTTTCAGGAACGGTTCAAGTTTCAGAAATTAAAGCATAAGATTGTTTCCCTAGATTTCTTACGTGCATAACATAAATTAGAAATCCATGTAACATAACAAACCTTGTAAGTGATCCGAGCATCCAACAACTTAGTTAGTTCTTTCTGTATAAGGGGTTCAAGTGACATATGTATTTTACCCATTTTTTGTTGCAATGGCTTGACTTCTTCTTTGATTGGAATCCCATGTTAGATTATATGTTATGTGGACACATCCCGATATTGTTTGAAAAAGCTGAAAAAAAGTTTCCACTCCTGTGGTGTGCAGCGCGTACCAAGATTCACAAACTTTGGATTGTGATCTGTTCCTAGGTTGATCTATTAATTTCTCATGGTGGAACTATGGGTTTTGGTGTTTCTTTCCCCTTGAAAGTGGTTCTACAATTCATAGATCCTATTGAGAGAACCACATCCTTAGGGATGAGGTTGCCTTTCTTGCCTTCAACTACAGTTTGCAGGGATTGGTCATGCTCATCCTCATTAGTTGTTGTGTCCTTGAAGGAACCAATGCTATCCATGAAGTGAATTATCTGTTTATCATCACCAAAAGTGTGTAGATTAGCTATGTTATCAAGGATAGAAGGCCTATACAAAATTTCAACAGTAAATCTATCCCTAAGCGGTGACATGCTACCAATTGTTTTTGATAAGGTATTGATAGATCCATTACACGTTCTTGGCACAACAACAATATGGAATACTTGGAAGCTAGCGTTTAGTCACCATAACTCTTGCTGGTAACTCCTTAGATGAGCTAATAAGTAACGTATGGTGTTACGTACCTGTCGTATCACTATTATTGAATCACCTACCACTTTGAGTGTGACCACATTGAGGCTAATGGATTTTTGCAAGCCCAACATGATTGCTTCATATTCAACAATGTTGTTTGTGCACTCAAACTCCAAGCGACTTGAGATCTTGTTTTTTGGGTCGATCAAGGCACACCCAGCTCTAGAACCATCCTGTGTCTTTGATCCATCAAAGTACATGGTCCACAAATCATCTGTACATGGACTGTTCGACTTGCTTGCACTAATACTACTGCTATCACTAGTATTATTGATACTAATTTTACAATGCATTGTACAAGCTTCATTTCCATCATTTGGGCAACGAAGGAGACCCAACTGCATGTCTGGTGTGGTTGGAGTTGGATATGCAAGATAACACCCCAGCATTGTTTCCAAGAGGCAGTTGCAAAACATGAGCTCTATGAAGGCCAATGATTCATTCTCAACATTGATGGGAGTGACATTATGCCTCATGTATCTCTCAGATAACACCTATATTTGATTGCTTTTTCCCTTGTACAAAAGCCACAAATGTGACCAATGTGTAGAAAAGTATCCATTCAGCTTGCTAGACTTGTCTCTACTGAGAAGTAAGCCATATGCTTCCAGTATGTCCACAACAACAATGTTTATGCACTCGTGAACTCTGTTGTCATGAGATACTCGGATGATTACATCACAAAGTTCACCAATGTTTGGTACGCATGATCAATTGAGTTTGATGATCTACGCAAATGCATTTCTCCATTGCAAATTGATCTTCTTAGCAATGGAGAGTGACATGACGTTGGATGCCACGCCATAATGAACCAATAGTTGTGAACATTACAATTGAAGATTTAAAATGAAACCAGGAATGGAGGGAGAAAATAGTTTGTTTCTTCCATCCATAGTGTGTTTATCACAGTTGTGAGTTATCCAGGAGATGTTCTTGCTCCCTTGCTGGTAGAGGTTGCGTTATCTGTAGAACATTTCCCTAGTGTGTGTAGCAGGATGTCTCGCTAACCTTTAATCGTAGCTAACTCAAACAAACTGATGTTTGCATGAGTTTTCTTCATATCTTCCATAATGTTGTAATCAACAATGGGAATACTTACTGAGATGTCCAGGTTAGACTAGTGTTCATGCTGTCCAGCAGAGTGTTGTGTAGTTTTCTTCTCATGGATGTACTCTTGTCGACTATTGTCTTCCCGGGATTGCTTTTCTCTTTATTCTTTGGGATGGCTGGTGTATCAACCTTCCTCATCAGTTCAAGCCTTGCTCATATTTCCCCAATTTTAGGGGGAGCCCCTTGACTTCTAATATTGTATCGACCATTTTTCTTTTAGGGTTGCTTCTCAGTGTTTGTATTCTATGTTAATTGCGAGCACTGATGCATGTTGATCACCTACCCAGTACTTGATGTCTCATCGTATGCAACATCTTCGTCATCATCTATGTCTCCCTAACTATATTTGGCATATGGTCGCATACAGAGCCCGAAAATCATTACTAGTCTGAACAATACCCTTTTGGGTGCTTATCTTCACGAAATGAGAAAACTTTGTTGTTTGCACACTATTATAGCTGCAACACTGAGCTGGAGCTCTACACAATTTTAGATGAGAAGCGATTGTTACATGATGACTTGCCTCCTTTCTATTGTCTATGCAGCAGACTTCTCATAGATGTGTCAATTGTTCGTTGTTTGAGCTTAGACACTTTTGTTTTCAAGTTCTTGACAAGACGAATAAGGGTTTTGATATCACTTGCTTCCTTGTCTTTACCCTTGCTCACTGCAGCCTAGGGTTTCCTTCTCATGTTTCCATAGTCCTTTGCTGGTTCATCATCCTTGATGACTCCAATTGTGCACATGTCCTTTTCTACAACGATTGCCTCTTTGTAGTTTTCCAGCAATGTTGGTTTCGTAGCTCACTTAACGAACTACACAATTCTAATTGGAAGTGAGGATGTGTAGTAGATGATGCTATTTCCTGGATCTACCTCAGGCTGAGAAAGGCGGGTCTAGGGCAAGATAAAACCACACTTAACCTGCTAACTAGCCCTACCAGGTTGGGAGATGGCTCTCTCCTTATCAATCTCAATGAAAATATATCAAGGAAGGCTTGAGATGACTGATAAAAATACTAATTTTAGGTTAGGTATTCTTTATCAGAGGAATTTGTTTGATTTTAATGGTTGGTTGCTGGATCAGATGGGGAAGGCAGCTTTGGGTCTGAGAAATCAACACAGATTTGCAAAGGTTTTTGTGGGGCGAGGTAGGCAAGTGTTTTATCACTTTGAAATGAATGTAATGGTGAGTCTAAATACTAGTGAGGAGTTTGACAAAGCATGCAAATGTCATGAGTCCTCTTCAAATAGTAGAAAACATGTAAAACTAAATAAACCCCAAGGCAGATCACTGAAACATCAATGGATTCTACCCTTTACACTTGATTCATTTAGTTATGCAGAATAAGAGAGATGATGGAACACATAAACATAAGATAAACTGAATTATAGAGAAGAAAACAATGCTAATTCACATTACCACAAAAATCCCAAAAAAATTATACAAAACCTTAGTTCATTTCCTTGCCAAACTGCAAAAGTGATTTACAATAGTGCTCAATGCATCCACAAGAGTCCAACCTTGACAAATGACTAAGAAAGTACAAGATATAGGCATCACACCACCTGTGCTAGCCATCAGGGGTTGAATCCATGATTCAAGGAGCTATTTCAACAAGATCTAAACTAGGAAATGAAAAATAGGCAGACGAACAACTTGCCTCTAAAACTATGGAAACTGATTCATTCATGCTCAAACCAACTCTAACTGATGTATCTACCTCCTTAAGTCATTTTTCATCATTTTTAAATCATAGTACATCAAGTTACATCACATTACATCATGAATTTGCCAAAGAGAGAAGAAAAAGTCAAACTGGTAGAAAACTAGGTGAAATTATGAGTTTTTAAGCAAAATTGGCAAAATTTTCCCTGATGCGCAGCGCTCTGAGCTTGACCTGCAGTGCCATTTCAAGGCTGAATTTGAAGGCCTTCTGCTTCAACAAAGTAGGACCAAGATGGCTTGTTGGAAATATTTGTCTGTCTACTTTCTACGAAAACTAGAATTATTGGAGTTGGAGTCCATTTTCCCCTTCAAAATTCACTTCTCCCAAGACTGCTTCCTATGAGTCCAAAAAGTGGCAGAGAGGGCATTTTTTAGGTGTTTTTTGCCCTTTAGATGACCCAGAACTCCTCCCAATTTCATGAAACCTTTTGTGTTTCAGTATTTTTTCATGAGGAATCCAATAATGCAAGCCATTTTTCAAAATTCCAAGCCAGATCAATGCACAGTGCCGGTGGCGCTGTGCATCGGATGAAAATTCTTGTGTTGCAAAATTTGATGCGTAGCACCCTGAGCCTAATGCGTATCGCCCTTTTGAAGACCAATTCTGGAGGCCTTATTGGTGTCAAAATTTGGCAATATAATGCGTTACAAATCTTATTGATTCTAATTTCCAAAACATCTTGAATTTTTCAATTTGGAGTTCATTTTCCCTGTCAAAAGTCAAATCTCCCATGAGTGGTCAAAATGTGCAAAATGAGGCTGCCTAAATGAAGAGTGTTTTTACGGTCAACTTTTGATGGTCTTTCTCAACTCCCAATTGTTCTCATGGTAGCTCATTGGAAAGCTCTTTGTGTCTAATTATCATTTCACTCATTAAGAAAGTCATTTGGCCAACCACACTAGGATAAATCTTGATTTTCCCAAGGTCACTCCAGAGGTGCAGCAATTGTCCTGAGGCAACTATATTTTTGACATTTCACTAAAACCATGACACTTGTGTAAAAAGTGAAGGAGGGTTTTCTTCCTTGGACAATTTTGGACAAAACATCTCTCAAGTTTTCCAAATTCATTTTTTCTTGCTCAGAAACATCAATTGAGTAAAACTTATCCCAATGTGTGGAATAAGGGATTTGTTGAAATAAAGTGAAATGAAGAGGATAAAGGGCTTCTAAATTCTTGAGAAAGTTTTGGGAAGTAGGGAGGGATGTTAGGAAGTAGGGGAAAGTGGAATTTCAATGATTGAGTGAGGGGAAGGGGTCCAAAAGGGTAAAACACAAGCCTAGCCTAGAAAATTGTCAAATTGTAGCAAGAAGCTATGCTTTGTGGGAAAATGATGAATTGGAGGGATATCAACGATGGGAAGTGCTTAAGAAGGTACATTAAGGATATGGGAAGGTGAATGAGCATCAGGATACAAGCTTTGTTGATGATTTGACCATCCAAGAGAAATTACCTTCAAAACCTTAGGAGAGGGAAATGAGCCTTACCCAATATAACTGAAACACAAAAAAGGTGTAAAATTACCCATTGGAACCTAAAATGATGATGACAATTCTCAGAATTATGGTATGCTCATCTAAATGGTGACATGGACCAACACTTGAAAAACTTTGGAAAGAGTGAAAACAAACCCTAGACCTAATACCTAGTGACCGAATTTTACTTGAAGACTCATTGAAATGACAAAGTTTGACTTTGACACCCTAAGACCACTTTGTAAGAGCATATTTCATCACTGGTGAAAGGTTTCAAAGACTAACACTAACATTGACACGAATGGCGATGGTAGCTCCTTGGAGGTGCCAAGAACATTGTAGATCTTTGGGAGAGCAGATCAGTGCCTTATCCATTGGGCAATATGGAATCAACATCCTGGCAATGAAAACAACAAAACTCAAGATGCAAGACTCAAGACTCATAACTTAAATGACTAAGAACTAATACTAACTCAAAACTAAAACAAGACACTCAAAAGCTGAAACTAGACACTCAGCAACTGAAACTAGACACTCAGCAGCTGCAACTATCTTGAAACTGATGAAAACAAAAATGACTCAAGACTTATTTAACTGAAATAGATACTTACAAAGCTTTTTAATGGCAGTGGTCCATCGAGATTTTGAGGGCTTAAAATCATGATTACAACCACCTTCCTATTGATGAAATATGTACAATCATGTGAAGTGGGCCTTCCAATGTAACCATTCCAATAGATGGCTAGTCACTGAAAATCTGCTCTCACTTTCACCGAGCGGGTAGAATGATGTACATGTAGGCAATACACAATAACAACTGAAACCAAGGCTTATGTTAACGAACCAGGCAACATCCATCTTCTCTAGTGCTTGCAAAAGAATTTCAAAAGGATCTTGAAAGTCCTAAAGCTCTAACTCGTCTTGAGATCCAGTAGCAAAGATAAAATTACTCCCTTCATTTTGATCTGAAAGAATAGTTGGTTGTTGATTGATAGGAAGGCATGAAGAAGTATAAGCTTATGCTATCTGAGTGTCGGTTTTAAATTCCTTGACCATGAGAAATTCTGACTTGATTTCTAGCATACTGTATTTCTCAGGCTCATATTCCTGAATTTCATAATCTAAGCCTTTATTTAATAGAAAACATTCTTCAATATTATCATACATGATAGCCCTATCATCTTCATGAAGGAAAACATTACCTATTCGTTGATCTATAAATCTAATTTCAAAACTGTCATCATTTTCAAAAGTGGAAGAAGCTTCACTAACACCTTCTTGACCATGTGCACACTGCAAACCTGCATTAGCTTGGGTTGTAACATGATCTTTTAGGAGTTGATCTATCTCATCTTCAGACAGAGGAGATAATACTTTTTGTTTTCCTTTTCTCAAACAATGACTGTCTTCATTAATTTCAAAAAAATGAGTATACAAATTTTCCTCATACTGTTGATTCATTTTATATTATTCCTATTGACTATCAATGCAAAATTCCTTCATCTTCAAGCAAAGAAGAAGCTACTATATTCTGATTATGATATTTTGTAACAAAGTGACTGGTTTGAATGATTTCCCCATCATCATGATATGAATCTTCTTCATCATCATGATCTGAATCTACATCTGAATTAGTCAACTTGACTTTATCACAATCTGAAATTGAAACTTGATTTCCCTGCATACTGTCTTTTGCTATGAGAAGATCGGAAGTAAGACCTTCTCTTTCATTATTTTCAATTCTAATAAGATCTTGAACCTGCTGCAAATTTTCCTGATCATCTTGATAAGTATCACTCTCTTTATGTTGCTGAAATTGATTTTCATACAGGGCTTCTATGATCTCATCGTCCATGAAGTCATCATATTCATAAACTTCCTCAAGATTTTTAATAAAACTATATGCATGTCTACAATAGTTCTAAACTAAATTTAAGGATAGATAATATTCTTTATACCTTTCAAAGAACATGGTATGAAAATATTCCAAATAGTAAATACAAGCAGGAGGAAAACTTTCATACCTAGATCGAGCTTCACCTTCCAAAGTGGCCATGAATACCTTCATCAAGCAATCTTCAGGAAAATCAACCTTCAACTTGTGAATATGCATGTGAAATCTAACCAGATGTAGATCAACATCATTCCTATCATCATCTTTAAACATAGGCAAATTCCTTTGCCAATCTACTTTTGGAATTTTATTTAGAAAACTTGGAATGTGATCTCAGCTCATGGGAGCATACTGTTGAGCAAACAAATCCATTTTGATAACAATGAATTCACCAAGAAATTCTTTATACTACTGGTTCTTGAAGAGTGGAGTTGCCATAAAAAATGCTGAAGCATGGGATTTTTCAACACTGGAGTCACCAGGTGAATGATTTTAGCCTTCTAGTGTCTGATCGTTGTCCACCATCAACAATCAGATCTGGACTTAATAAATTTTGCTGAGGAACATAAAACTATGTTCCCCGGTATGGTCACCACTATGTTATTGCCTGGACCTACCTCAGGTTGAGAAAGGCAAGTCTAGGGTAACATCAAACCATGCTTAACCTAGTAGCTAGCCCTACCAAGTTGGGAGAGGGCTCTCTCCTTGTCAATATCAATGAAAACATATTAAGGAAGGCTTGAGATGACTGATATAAATACTAATTTTAGGCTAGGCATGCTTTCTCAAATTAATTTGTTTGATTTTAATGGTTGGTTGCTGGATCAGATGGGGAAGGCATCTTTGGGTCTGTGAAATCAACACAGATTTGCAGAGTTTTCTATGGGGCGAGGTAGGAAAGTGTTTTAGAACTTTGAAATGAATGTAATGGTGAGTATAAAAACAAGTGAGGATTTGGAGAGGGCATGAAAATGTCATGAGTCCTATTCAAATAGTAGAAAACATGTAAAACTAAATAAACCCCAAGGCAGAGCACTGAAACATCAATGGATTCTACCCTTTACTCTTGATTTATTTAGTTAATGCAGAATAAGAGAAATGATGGCACACATAAACATAAGATAAACTAAATTACAGATAAGAAAACAATGTTAATTCACATTACCACAAGAATCCCACAAAATTCTACAAAACCCTGGTTCATTTCCTTGCCATACTACAGAAGTGATATACAATAGTGCTCAATGTATCCACAAGAATCCAACCTTGAGAAATGACTAAGAAAGTAAAAGATATAAGTATCAAACCACCTATCCTAGCCATCAGGGGTCGAATCCATGATTCAAGGAGCTATTTCAACAAGATCTAAACTAGGAACTGAAAAATAGGCAGTGGAACAGATTGCCTCTGAAACTATGGAAACCGATTCATTCATGCTCAAACCAACTCTAACTGATATATCTACCTCCTTAAGTCATTTTTCATCCTTTTTAAATCATATTACATCAAGTTACATCACATTTCATTATGAATTTACCAAAGAGAGAAGAAAAAGTCAAACTAGTAGAAGACTAGGTGAAATTCTGAGTTTTTAAGAAAAATTGGCAAAATGTTGCCTGATGTGCAGTGCCCTAAGCTTGATGCACATATCCACTTCAAGGATAAGTTTGAAGGCATTCCGCTACACCAAATTAGGTCCAATATGGCTTTTTGTAAATATCTGTCTATTTACTTTCTAGGACAACTGGAATTTTTGGATTTGGAGTCCATTTGCCCCTTCAAAAGTCACTTCTCCCAAGACTGCTTCCTGTGGGTTCAAAAAGTGGCAGAGAGGGAATTTTTTAGGTGTTTTTTGCCCTTTAGGTGACCGAGATCTCCTCCAAATTTCATGAAACTTTTGGGCTTTCAGTATTTTTTCATGAGGAATCCAAAAATGCAAGCCATTTTGCAAAATTCCAAGCCAGCTCAATGCGGAGATGAAAATTCCTACAGCGCCCTTTTGCAGACTGATTTTGGAGGTTTTATTGGTGTCAAAATTGGGTGTAGGATAGCTTTTTGGAAATATTATTGCGTCTACCTTCCAAAAAATCTTGCAGTTTTCAATTTGGAGTTCATTTTCTTTGTCAAAAGTCAAATCTACCATGACTGGTCCAAATGTGCAAAATGAGGTTGCTTAAATGTAGAGTGTTTTTGTTGTCAACTTTTGAAGGTCTTCTGGAACTCCCAATTGTGCTCATAATAGCTCATTGGAAATCTATTTGTGTCTAGGTATCATTTCACTCATCAAGCAAGTCATTTGGCCAACCAAGTTAGGAGAAATATGGATTTTCCCAAGGTCACTCCAGAGGTGAAACAATTCTCCTGAGGCAACTATATTTTTTACATTTCTGTAAAACCATGACACCTGTGTAAAAAGTGGAGGGTTTTCTTCCTTGGATTATTTTGGAAAAAGAAAATCTCTCACTTTTTCCAAATTCATTTTTTTTCTCAGAAACATCATTTGAGTAAAACCTATCCTGATGTGTGGAACAGGGGATTTGTCGAAATGAAGTGAAATGAAGGGGATAAGGGGCTTCTAAATTCTTGAGAAATTTTTGGGAAATAGGGAGAGATGTTAGGAAGTAGGGGAAAGTGGAATTTCAACAATTGAGTGAGGGGAAGGGGTCCAAAAGGGAAAAAATAGGCCTAGCCTAGAAAATTGTCAAATTGTAGCAAGAAGCTAGGGTTTGTGGGAAAATGATGAATTTGAGGGATATCACTTATGGAAAGTGCTTAAGAAAGTACATTAAGGATAGGGGAAGGTGATGATGAATTTGAGGGATAAATGTGATGGAAAGTGCTAATAAAGTACATTAAGGATAGGGGAAGGTGAATGAGCATCAGGATACAAGTTTTGTTGATGATTTGACCATCCAAGAGAAATTACCTTTGAAACCCTAGGAGAGGGAAATGAGCCTTACCCATTACAAATGAAATAGGAACAAGGTGTAAAATGACCCATTTGAACTTGAAATGATGAAGACAACTCTCTAAATGATGGTACACTCAGCTGAATGGTGACATGGATTGACACTTGGAAAACTTTGGAAAGAGTGAAAACAAACCCTAGACCTAAGACCTAGTGACGAAATTTTACTTAAAGACTCACTAAAATGACAAAATCTAACTTTGACACCCTAGGACCACTTTGTAAGAGAATATTTGATCACTGGTGGAAGGTTTCAAAGACTAACACTAACAGATGAAAATGATGGAATCATGAGGTTTTGTGTCTACTGCAAACTTATTCAATATGTGAAAAAACATCTGATTGGAATCTTTTACCTTTTCTTTTGACTCCATTTTCAGACTGTCCAATTCTTTGAGCAACATGGCTAGGGTCTTTTCATTAGTGAAATTATCAAAAATATCTTTTGAACATAACCTAGTTATGGATGGAATTGATAGGAAGGTTGTGATACCATAATGCTGCGTCACTATTCAAGGTAGACGAAAACAATATGCATGTAACGTCATCGTGTCGCACCTTGAGTGTCTACAGATGTAGGTAGAAGTTGTCCAAGTGGTCTTCTTCCTTTATTGTGTTGTCAGGGTCATACTTTGTGAGAATTATCTCCAAACTGTTTTGGAATATTTTGCAAAGCATCCGAGAGAACCAATGGTCCTTGAGTCATCCATTCCAAGTTTTGGTCAGCCATGTCTTCTTCTTCTTCATCCTCCTCCTCTTCTTCATAATATAATGGCTTCGGTTCTGATTCTATTGGTTCATCTTTGTCTCTGCCTCCTCTTCTACCTTCCCCTCTACCTCCTGTACTAGAATCAAAGCCCAATATCATGAGGGTGTCTCATTCTCCCTGTTGGGAGATTGGAGGTTCCTCTCTATTATTAACAGCTTCTTCTAGACATTTGAGTGTGGCAAGAACTGATTCTTCCACTGATGATACAACAACTTTTGTGGGAGTGGTATTTATATTTCCTTATGTGTATGAACATCTTGTATTCCTAGGATTAAGCCAACTGCTTTCATGATCTCATAGGTAATGCAATGGACAGAGCATAGGTGCTGATACAAAATTTCGTCTTCACATCTGGGAGGTGAGGAGTAATCAACTTCAGAGTCATGGATGGGTTAGAGGGAGTGCGAGTTACTTGCTTAACGAGATGATTGATGAGTGGGGGTGAGAGGGCATTCAACCATAAAAAATGAGAAACTCTATTTCTAGTAGTAAAAATGTTGACGGTGTTCGACCCACCAACATTCAAGGGATGTCCTTGGTATGAATTCCCAACTAGAGCTCACACCATTTGTTTTAGGAGCCCATCTGGTATGATGGATCAGTTTCCATTATCTTAAAGATATGCCTTATCTATTTATTTTCAACACGTGAGAGTGATCTGCTTTGTCTTCAAACAATGAGGTTCATGTGCTTGGTGAGAGCTATTGTTACTCGGTCCAAGGCTATTTCACCATAGAGGGAGAGGGTGGAAGTGAGTCTCTAGTAGAAAGGGAAGAGTCCCAACTCTATTAGAGACACATAACACATCAGGACATGCGCAGATTAAGGTAGAGTAGTCAACACATATGCAGAAGTCACAAACACAATGAAAAGATAGCACGTACAACACCCAGTAGAATACTCCATGTGAGTGTGATAGTCATTATAACAAGTTTATGGGAGTGGTTATTTCTAGTGTCCTACAAGATAGCGCACATAGCCAAGAAAATGTTAATAATGTATAGAACACATTTTCATAAGAATATGTATTAGAACAACCAAAATAGTTCAATTGCCTTAACACAGGTTAAAGCAACATGCATTACAAGTGTCCAAATAATAGCCTAACAAACAATTACAATACATGTGTGAAAACGTGTTGGCCTGTTAACATTATTTTGAATTAAGTAAAAGTTCCAAGACACATTGGTACATCATTACATCACTAATCTCAATAGTGGGGCGTTGGAGCCACTAATCGCTCCTCAAAGAAAATATTACAGACTCTTAAGGCTATGTGGGAGGAGCTAAGGTGGAAAGTCTTTTGCATATGTACAAATGAGGGGTATTTATAGACATGGGTAAAATTGGCCCTTATGACTGTTTGACTTCCCTCATGACTAATTCACTTAATTGAGTCTTCATCTTTACATGACTCTTCATATTACATGTGGTTCTCTTGCACTTCGATGTTACATTACATTAATTTACAATAGTATGGCCCAAAGTAGTGATGTGGCCGAGACGACTCATGACACGCATCGACATGACAATGTTGGTATGTTCATGCTACTAGTGGTGTCCCTGTCGAGTTGTAGTGTTGCTGAGTGATGGATATGCTCCTGGTGTACGATAGCTTCACCTCTACATGGCAAGGTGTGTAGAGTCTTTGATGGTCTTGGTGTTCGCTTGATGTCACATGTGCATGTCGCTCATTCGCTTGTACCTTGGCATTATTTGCATGTTCATCCCATCACAAAAGATATCCTCGCATGCATTCTCCATTCGTCTATTCACAAATAAATCTCCTTGAATCCATTCTTTGTTCATCTATTCATAAAAAAATGTCCTTTCATGCATTATTTGTTCACCTGTTCATGAACAAATCTCCTTGCATGTGCTCTCCTTATTCATCTTGTTTGCCATCACGTCATGTCTTATCCATGTACATGTATCTGCAATCATTCATGACGAGATGACATCAATTCCATAAATATCCTAATCTACCATGATGCATTATCATTCGGTTTCAGATGCAAGTGATTGGGAGAGAGGAAAAGGCTATGAAACTGAGTAAGGAAGATTTCAAGCTGGGATGTAGGCTCTAGGCAAAGCCAATGAAAATTGTGTAGAAGTCACTGAGGGACTAAGATGGACAATCTGGATTAGTAGTGGCTATCTGTGGGATCTGGCTTGGCTAGAGGGAAGATCTGCACAATCTCTTGAGGGAAGTAGTGCAAGAAGTAGAGCAGGTTAGCAACAAAATATGTGCAATTCCTCTGGGGAGCTTGCAACGGGTTGCAGGAGGCTTGCTAGAAAAAATGCACAATTATTTTAGGGAGCTCACATTGGGCTGTGGGTGTGCTACTAGAAAAAACTATGCAATTATTGAGGGTTGGCCTGATGAACATCCCTGTGCAGTTTCTAAGCTGAGCGAGATGCTAGGCAGCTTGGTGATTTCTCATGAAAACTCCATAGTGTTCCAGGCGAGTAGCAAGCCGACTATTGGGGTGATAGGCTGGAAAAATTGCACAATTTTTTGAGGGAGATAGTCATGAACACAGGGTGTCTTTCTGACATGTCTGTGAAATTTGTTCAGTTAGCAGATTGGGAATGATTTGTAGCTTTTCCACAATTTCTCGGGTGAGTGAGCCCTGGGGTCACTAGTGTTGGGTTGTGTTATATTCTTTCCATGACTAGCCAACATAGTTAACAAGGGGTTAGATGGGGGGAGGTCATAGGGGGTTTGAGGGGCACCCGTAACCCCACTTTATGGGGTCCGAGGCAGCCCCCTGGAAAATTTTGGTTTTGGACCCTATGTTAGGTTGGGCGGACCCACTTATGGTTTTTTGCATGATTTTTGCACATGTTTTTTGGATGTGATGGTTTTTGGTCCATGGTTTTGGATGCGAAGGTTTTTCGGTCCATGGTATTGGATGCTTTGGCATGCATAAATATGTATTCTAACATTGAAAGGAAAATAATGAAAGAAATCAAGCTGGTAGTTCTGGTTTTGGGATCCAGGGGAAAATCTCTGTGTATATGTGTTTTATGTGTTATGCTCTCGCATTGTTCATTTTATGTGTTTTAGAATTCATATGCAGGTAATTTTTGTACGGGGTTAAAACCTACATTTCGTATTAGAGCAATTTTGGCTTCAAGGGGATGCCTTTGTTGTTGAGGGGTTTCACTGGGGCCTGTGGTAGACCCTATTCAGTGGGATATCTACGAGATCGATTCTGGTGGTGAAAGAAGATGGTGACTAGTGGAAAGATAGGGGTTGAGAAATTAATGGTCGAAGTTTTGAGTTGTGGAAACTAAAGATGGAGGATTTATTGGTGGATAAAGATCAATGTATCGCAGTAGATCAGGTACTAAATCAACGGGAGTGTCCGATGAAGAATGGAAGAAGTTGGATCAGAAGGCAAAGAGCACAATACGATTGTGTGTCTCAGATTCAGTATTGTTGAATTTATCAGGGGAAGCTACAACGAAGGCTTTGTGGGACAAGTTAGGGAATTTGTACCAATCTAAGTCTCTGGTGAATAAAATTTTCTTGTGAAAAAAGTTGTATAACCTGAGGATGAAAGATGGAGACTTGGTGATAGAGCATTTGAATGCATTTAATACTGTGGTAAGTCAGTTAGCATCTGTTGATATTAAAATTTCAGATGAAGATAAATGCGTTAGTTTTTTGTGTTCTCTACCATATTCATGGGATAGTCTGGTTATTGCAATAGATAGTAATGCAACTACCTTGTAGTTTGATGAAATAGTCTCATCCTTGCTGACGGAGGAGATGAGATGGAAAAATATGGAGAGCCAAAATGGTGATGCCTTGTTTGTACGAGGATGGTCCCAAAACAGAAACAACAATAAGTCATCGAGTGGGAGATCTAAATCTAGAGGGAGACCTAAATCTCCAGGAAAACCTGTAAAGGTGGTGTGCTAGAAATGTGAAAAGGAAGGGCACTACAAAGGGATTGTAAATCTAAAGCTCCTGATAAAGGAAAGGGATCTGATGATGCTCCTTCTGCAGAGGTGAAAACCATTTCAGATGAAGGTGGGGATGTGTACTTGGCTTCTTCAAGTACACATGTAGATCATGAGGCATGGTTGATTGACTCAGGTGCATCCTTTCACTTCACTCCCCATAGAGAGTGGTTCTACAAGTATGAGAAATATGATGGTGGTGATGTCTTCTTGGGGGATGACAGGAAGGCTAGAATCATTGGTCATGGAAAAGTAAAGTTGAAGCTGCAAGGTGTAAGGGTTAGAACACTTTCAAGTGTTCTGCATATTCTTGCATTAGCAAGAAATCTAATTTCTATTAGCAAGCTGGATGATGCAAGTGTAAAAATAGTGTTAGAGAAGGATACCTGCAAAATGGTTCGGGGAGCACTGGTATTGATGTGGGGAGTTCGAGTTGGAACTTTGTACAAGCTGTAAGGTAGCACTATTATTAATGAGTGCAACAGTTCTGTGGTTCTTGAAAGTGGAGCAGAAAATCTAGTGGTCTCTGGAGAGAAGACCAGGTTGTGGCATCAAAGGCTTGGACATATTGGAGAGAAGGGCCTTCGAATACTTCATGGTGAAGGTATGGTAGAATGTATGAATAATAGCTCTCTAGATTTTGATTTCTGTGAAAATTGTGTATATGGGAAGCAGAATCATATGAGTTTCCCCTCTGGTAGTAAGAGGGTGAAACAAATATTAGAGCTTGTGCACAATGATGTGTTTGGACCTGTGCAGGTTCCATCACTGGGTAAGTTTGTGTACTATGTATCATTTATAGATGACTTCTCAAGAAATACATGAATATATTTCCTGAAGAAGAAATCTGAAGTCTTTGACAAGTTTAAAGAATTTAAGGCTCTGGTGGAAAACCAGATAGAGAACAAGATAAAGGTGCTGAGGACAGATAATGGTGGAGAGTTTTGCATTAAGGAATTTGAAGAATTCTGTAAGAAGCGTGGTATAGCATGGCAGAAGACTACTCCATATACACCTCAACAAAATGGAGTTGCAGAAAGAATGAACAATACGTTGATGGAAAGGGAAAGAATCATGCTCAGTGGTGTCGGGCTAGGACAAGAATTCTGGGTAAAGGCAGTAGACAACATGTTACCTGGTCAATAGATCACCTTCTTCAGTGTTGGAGGATAAGACTCCACAAGAGGTATGGACTGGTAAGAAACCCTCTCTTTCACATCTGAGGGTATTTGGATGTGATGCATATGTACATGTTCCAAAGGAGAAACGAACCAAGTTGGATAGTAAATCTGAAAAGTGCATCTTTATTGGGTATAAGGATGGTTTAAAGGGTTATAAGCTTTGGAACCCAGTTACACGGAAGGTTGTGTACAACCGAGATGTGGTGTTCAAAGAGGTAAAAGATGTTATTAAACATGAAGTCCAACCAAAGGAACTTGAGAAGATAGAGTATGAGCTTAAGGAGGAGGAATCAGACTCTACAACAGAGGAGGAATCAGAAGATGAAGAGCCACAAACTCTGGGTGTGAGAAGATCAATTCAAGAAAGAAGGCAACCAGAAAGGTATAATCCATCTGCTTTCTGTTAAAATTTTCCTTTATCTATTACTGACGATGATCCAAGAACTGTGAAGGAAGCAGTAGATTCAGAGGATGGCAAACTCTAGAAAGAGGCCATGTTTGATGAAATGGCATCTTTGCGCAAAAATGAGGCTTTGGATCTGGTGGAGTTGCCAGCTGGAAGGAAACCCATTGGCAGCAAATGGGTGTTCAAGAAGAAGACAAATGCAAAAGGAAAGGTGGAGAAATACAAAGTTCAGTTGGTAGAAAAAGGTTATTCCCAGGTGTCGGGAATTGATTTTGGTGATATTTTTTCTCCTATTGTCAAGGTAATTTCTATTAGATTACTTTTATCTGTTGCTGCTGCTTTTGATTTTGAGGTAGAATAGATGGATGTGAAGACATCATTTCTTCCTGGGGATCTGGAAGAGGAAATATACATGAAGCAACCTGAAGGTTTTGCGGTGAAGGGTAAGAAAGAACTGGTATGCAAGTTAAAGAAGTCCCTATATGGGTTAAAACAGTCACCAAGGATGTGGTATCAGAAATTTGATACATTTATACGGGGACTTAGCTTCACCAGAAGCAAATCAGATCACTGTGTGTATTTTAAATTAATTGGTGACCGTGTTATTTATCTGGTCTTGTATGTGGATGATATGTTGCTGGTTGGAAATGACAAAAGAAATTATCCAGGATTTGAAGACCCAATTGTCCTCCAAATTCGACATGAAAGATCTCGGTGCTGCAAACTATATTTTGGGCATGGAAATTAACAGAGATCGGGCAAAGAGGAAGCTTTGGTTAAACTAGAGGAAGTATGTCGAGACAATATTGCATATATGCAGGATAGTAAACCGGTGAAGGTTCCTATTCCTGTAGGTGTGAGGTTATCTGCTGAACAGTGTCCCAAGACACAAGAAGAGGAAGAGGACATGTCCCGTGTTCCATATGCAAGTGCAGCGGTAGCTTGATGTATGCCATGGTCTGTACTAGACCAGACATTGCACATGCAGTGGGAGTATTGAGCAGGTTTATGTCAAAACCAGGGAAGGAGCACTGGACAGCAGTGAAGCGGGTTTTCAGGTATTTGCGTGGCACTAGTGATTATGGTTTGTGCTACCAAGGAAGACCAGGATGGACAGAGTGTTGGATATCCGTGGCTTTGTTGATGCAGACTGGGCTGGAGATCTGGATCAGAGAAGATCTACAAGTGGGTATGTGTTTAACCTATTTGGAGGTGCAGTCATAGTTGATACTAAGAGACAATCTGTAAGTGGCATTAATCAACTAAGAAGGCAGAAATACATGGCAGCCACTCATGTAAGCAAGGAAGCAGTTTGGTTGCAGAGATTGTGTTCAAGTATGGGGTTAGTACAGGGAGCTATAAGGATAGACTGTGACAACCAAAGTGCAATTTTCTGGCAAAGAACCCTGCTTATCATTCAAAGACAAAGCACATTGATGTTCAGTATCACTTTGTGAGGGATATGATAGAAGACAAAAAGGTGTTGCTGGTAAAGGTGGACACTTTCAAGAATACTGTAGATGCATTGACAAAATCTGTGAGCTCTGAGAAGTTCTCTTGGTGTAAAGAGACAATGGGAATTTCAGGGTTGGAAAAATGACTAAGCTCTCTTGTGGCCCCTTGTGGAAAGAAAACAACAAGTGGGAGAATGTTGGGTTGTGTTATATTCTTTCCATGACTAGCCCATGTAGTTAACTAGGGGGTTAGAGGGGGGGAGGTGCCCCACTTTGTTGCGTCGATTGTGTAACCAGGGGGGGTCACAGGGGATTTGAGGTGTACCCGTAACCCCACTTTATGGCGTCCAGGGCAGTGCCTCGGAAAATTTTGGTTTTGGACCCTATGTTTGGTTGGGTGGACCTGTTATCTCAAAATCAGACCCTGGAAGGCTGCAGACCAGGAAGACTTCAAGTAACTATTTCAAACCAATCTTTTGACTAAGGCTTAGCCTCCTTAGCCTGAGAGGGCTCTCTCAAAAGGGTTATTGATTTTGACTAATAATAAGATGGCTAACTCTTGTGGAATAAGATTAACAAATATGAAGGTTGGATAAACATTACATAAGTTTCCATTGGGCCTATGGAGTCAATCATACTTCAGTAAACAGTGACACTGCCTTTACATAGAAGTCAGGGCACTTACATTTAGATGGTCAGAACACAACTCATATAAACCACAGTTCATAAATGCATACAGGAAATCAGAGCACAATCAGTGAATTCTGAGTGATTACACATCTATGCAACTGTAAAAGACATTAAGGAAAGAACAAAATCACGCATTCTGAACATGGAAATCCTTCATGAATCCTGAGAAGAAAAACAGCCAACTTATATTACTGAACTCTGTTTATACATAAGCTAAAACAGTCTTCTGTTATAAATTTTCCAACCCTCATTACATTGTTGTTTCAGCTATATATAGAATCCTTATTCTAACTAATTCAAGCTTCCTCCTCCAACATGAGGGGAATTTAATAACTCGATCCTTATCTCTAATGACACCTATCAGCTATTTAACTGACTATTAAATACAATAAAGTGCTGACTGGAATTTTAAAAAGTTCTAAATTAACTATGAC